>RYFJ01001408.1:412500-417805 GCA_003991445.1 Oryza meyeriana var. granulata
TAGGGTAGGGTTAGGGGGTTTAGGTTTAGGGTTTAGGGGGTTTAGGTCGTAGGGTTTAGGGTTTAGGGTTAGTTTAAGGTTTAGGGTTTAGGCGTTAGGGTTTAGGGTTAGGGTTTAGGGTTAGGCGTTTAGGTTTAGGGTTTAGTTTAGCGTTCTAGGGTTTGGGTTTAGGTTTAGGTTTAGGGTTTAGGTTTAGGGTTTAGGGTTTAGCGTTTAGGTTAGGGTTTAGGGTTTAGGGTTTAGCTTTAGGGTAGGTTTTAGCGTTTAGCGGTTTTATAGGTTTAGGTTTAAGGGTTAGGTTCGGGCTTTAGGGTTTAGGTCTTAGGGCTTTAGGGGTAGGCGTGGGTTGGGTTTAGGGGTTTAGGTCTTTAGGGTTTTAGGATTTAGGGCCTTTAGGTTAGGGTTTCAGGTTAGGGTGTTTCAGGTTTAGGGCTTTCAGGGTTTAGGGTTAAGGCCGTTAGGTTTAGGTTAGGCGTCTAGGGTTTAGGGTTTGGGTTTAGGGTAGGGGTTTAGGGTTCAAGTTTAGGGTTAGGTTTAGGCTTTAGGGTTTAGCGGCTTTAGGCGTTAGGGTTTAGGGCTTTAGCCTTAGGGTTTTAGCCCGCCTCCCTAGCGGTTTAGAGGCTTTGGGTTTCACGCGGTTTAGTTGGTTTCAGGGTCTTAGGGTAGGTTTAGGGTTTAGGGTTTAAGGGTTTAGGTTAGGTTTAGGGTTAGGGTGTTTAGGGTTTAGGGTTAGGTTTGGGTTTAGGGTTTCCGGGTTTAGGGTTTTTTAGGCGCTTTAGGTTTAGGTTTAGGGTTTAGGGTTTAGGGTTAGGTTTAGGGTTTAGGTTTAGGGTTTAGGGTTAGGGTTTAGTTTAGGCTTTGGTTTTAGGGTTTAGGGTTAGGGTTAGGTTTAGTTTAGGGTTTAGGTTTAGGTTTGGGTTTGGGTTTAGGGTTAGGGTTTAGGGTTTCGAGGGTTTAGGGTTTAGGGTTTAGGGTTTGGGTTATTTAGGGTTTAGGGTTGTACGCAGTTTAGGGTTTAGGGTTTAAGGGTTTGGGCTTTAGGGTTTATTTAGGGTTGGGTTTAGGTTAGGGTTAGGCAGTTAGGGTTTCAGGCCGTTAGGGTTTAGGGTTTAGGTTTAGGCTTTTAGGCGTTTAAAAGGGTTCTTAGGGTTAGGGTTTAGGGTTTTAGGGTTTAGGGTTAGGGTTTAGGGTTTTAAGGGTTTAGTTTAGGGTTTGGGTTTAGGTTTAGGGTTTAGGGGTTTTAGGGTTTAGGGTTTAGGGTTTAGGTTGGGTTTAGGTGTTTATGGGTTTAGGGTTAGTAGGTTTAGGGTTTAGGGTTTAGGTTTAGGCTCTTAGGGCCTTACTACGGCCGTTTAGGTTCTAAACGGTATATAAGGACCGTTTAGGGTTAGGGTCTGAGGGTTTAGGCGTTTAGGGTTTAGGGTTTAGGGTTTAGGGTTTTAGGCTCAGGTTCTCTAGGGCTTTAGGGTTAGTGGTTTCGGGTTGGGAGGGTTTAGGGTTTGGTCGTTTAGGTTTAGGCTTAGGGTTAGGGTTAGGGTTTAGGGTTTAGGGTTTGAGGGTTTAGGGTTTAAGGTTTCAGGGCTTATCAGCAGTTTCAGGGGCGTTTAGGGTTTAGGCTTAGGCGTTTAGCGTTCATGGTTCAGGGTTAGGGGATGAGATATAAGCGGCGCCTTAGAGAGTTTCAGGAATGACTTGTAGGGGTGTCAAGACTAACCGCTACCACCTTGTTTAGGTGTTTTAGGTCGTCTTAGGCGGTTCTAGGGGTTAGGTTTACGGGTTTAGGGTTTAGCGCGGTTTAGGGTTTAGGGTATTAGGGAACTTTAGGTTTTTAGGTTCAGGTATAGCGGCTTAGGCGTTTAGGCTGGTTTTAGGGTTTAGGGTTTAGGTCCTTTAGGGTTTAGGTTTAGGAGTTTAGGTCTAGGGTTTGAGGGTTTAGGCGTTTAGGGTTTAGGGTTAGGGCTTTAGGCCGTTTTAGGTTCTGGGACGTTTAGCGCGTTAGGTTTGGGTTTAGGGTTTAGGGTTTAGTTTAGGGTTTAGGGTTTCAGGTTAGGTTTAGGGTTTTAGGTTTAGGTTTAGGGTTTAGGTTTAGGGTTTAGGGTTAGCGTTTAGGCCGCTTAGGGTAGGGTTTAGGGCGTTAGGTTTTCGTTTAGCGTTAGGGTTTAGGGTTCTAGGGCGTTCTAAGGTTTAGGGTTAGGTTAGGTTAGGGTTGGAGGGTTTAGGGCTTTAGCGGTTTAACGCGCGTTTAGGCGCGTTTTTTAGGTTTAGCGGTTTAGGGTTTACGGTTTAGGAGTTAGGTTTAGAGGTTAGGGTTTAGACGGTTTGGGTTAGCGGTTAGGTCTTAGGGTTAAGGGTTTAGGGTTTAGGCATTAGAGGGTTTAGGCCATTTTAGGGTTCTAGGGTTTAGGGTTTTAGGTTTCAGGGTTTAGGGTTAGACGGCTCTGCAGGGTTTCAGGGTTTAGGTTTAGGGTTAGCGGTTTAGGGTTAGGGTTTAGGGTTTTAGGGTTTAGGTGTTTAGGGTTTAGTTATTTAGGGTTAGGTTAGTTTTAGAGTTTAGGGTTTAGGGTTTAGGGTTTTAGGGTTTAGGGTTAGGGTTTAGGGTTAGGGTTTAGGGTTTAGCGCGTTGGGAGGTTTAGGGTTTAAGGTTTAGGGTTTAGGGTTTAGGGTTTAGGGTTAGGTTTAGGGTGTTAGGCGTTTAGGGTTTTAGGCGTTTAGCGTTTAGGTTTTAGGTTAGGGTTTACGGGTTTAGGGTTTAGGTTTAGGTCTTAAGGGTTTAGGGCTTTAGGGCTTTAGGGTTTAGGTTTCAGGGTTTAGGGTTTACGCGGTTTAGGCGTTTAGAATTTTAGGTTAGCGTTTAGGGTTTCAGGGTTTAGGGTTTAGGGTTTAGGTGAGGGTTTTAGGGTTAGGGTAGGGTTAGGCGTTTAGCTGTTTGAGGGTTGTGGTTTACGGTTTTAGGCGTTTAGGGTTTAGGGTTTAGGTTTAGGGTTTAGGTTTAGGTGTTTAGGGTTTTAGGGTTAGGGTTTAGGTTAGCGGTTTAGGGTGTTTAGCGTTTAGGGTTTAGGGTTTAGGGTTTTAGGCGGTTTAGGGGTTTAGGGTTCAGGCGTTAGCGGTTTAGGGTTTAGTGGTTTAGGGTTAGGGTTTTAGGGTTTAGGGTTAGGGTTTAGGGTTTCGGTCTTGCATGGCTTTAGGCGTTTAGGTTTAGCGGTTAGGGTCTTTTTAGGGTTTTAGGGTTTAGGCGTTTTAGGTGTTTAGGGTTTAGGGTTTTACGGCGTTTAGGGTTTAGCGGTTTTAGGGTTTAGGGTTTTCCCAGGCTTAGGGTTTAGGGTTTAGTTAGGGTTTACGGGTTCTAGGTTTAGGCGTTTAGCGGGTTTAGTTTCAGGTTTAGGGTTTTAGGGTTTAGGGTTTAGGTTACGGGTTTACGGGTTTTAGGCGTTTTAGGTTTTAGGTTTAGGGTTTAGGTTTCAGCTGTGTTTAGGGGTTAGGGTTTAGGGTTTGGTGTTTAGGCGTTTAGGTTTTAGCGGTTTAGCTAGGGTTTAGGGCTGATTTAGTTTAGGGCTTTAGGGATTTAGGTTTAAGGGTTTAAGTGGTTTTTAGGTTTAGGGTTAGGGTTTAGGGTTTAGGGTTTAGCGGTTTACGGTTTAGGGTTAGGGTTTAGGGTGTTAGGGCTTTTAGGGTTTAGGGATATAATGGTTTAGGGTTTTGAGCGGCTTGTTAGGGTTTAGGTTTAGGGTTTAGTTTAGCGTTTAGGGTTAGGGTTAGGGTTTAGGGTTCTACGGCGTTTAGTGGTTTTAGGCGTTTAGGGTTTAGGCGTTTAGGTTTAGGCCGTTTAGAGGGTTTTAGCGGCTAGCGGTTTACGGGTTCTAGGGTTTAGGGGTTTTAGGGTTTAGGGTTTAGGGTTTAAGGACGTTTAAGGGGTTTAGGCTTTAGGGTTTAAGGGTTAGGGTTTAGGGTTTAGGGTTTAGATGCTCTTTTACGGTTGGGTTTAGGGATATATAGGGTTTTAGGGTTTAGGGTTTAGGTTAGTGGCTTTTAGGGCTTTAGGCGTTTAGGGTTTGGGTTTTAGGAGATAGGGTTTAGGCTGTTTAGGTTTAGGCGTTTATGGTTTAGGGTTTAGGGTGTAGGATTTAGGGTTTATTATAGGGTTTCATATAGGTTAGGTTAGGGTTTACGGTTTAGGCCGTTTGCAGGTTTTTAGGTTTAGGGTCTTAGGTTTGAAGGGTTAGGGTTAGGGTTTCAGGTTTAGGGTTTTAGCGGTTGGGCTTTAGAGGTTTAGGGTTAGGGTTTAGGGTTTTAGGAGTTTAGGGTTTCAGGGTTCTTTAGGCTTTAGGTTCTAGGGTTTAGGGTTTTCAGGGTTTATAGGTTTAGGCGTTTCCAGGGTTTAGCAGGTTTAGCGGTTAGGGTTTAGGGTCTCTCACGTTTAGGGTTTTAGGGTTTCTAGGGTTTTAGGGTTTTGGTTAGGCGTTTAGGGTCTTACGGGTTTTAGCGGCTTTAGGGTCTAGGTGTTAGTGGTTTTAGGGTTAGGCGGTAGGGTTTAGGTTTAGGGTTTGAGGGTTTAGGCTTAGTTTAGCGTTTCAGGCTTTCAGGGTTTAGGGTTTAGGTTTAGGGTTTTAGGCGTTAGGGTTAGGGATTTAGGGTTAGGGTTTAGGTGTTTAAGGCGTTTAGGCTTTAGAGGTTTAGGGAGTTAGGGTTCAGGGTTTAGCGCTGGCTTGAGGGTTTCAGGGGTTAGGTTTCAGGTTTAGATGTTTAGGTTTAGGTGTTTAGGTGTTTAGCGGTTAGGTTTAGGGCTTAGGGTTTAGGGTTTAGGGTTAGGGGTCGGGAGCGGTTTAGGTTTAGTTTAGCCGGTTTAGGGTTAGGTTAGTGTTTTAGGTTTAGGGTTTTATGCGGTTTAGGGTTTAGGTTGTAGGGTTTACTGGGTTAGGGTTTAGGGCTTAGGTTAGGGTTAGGGTTTAGCGTTTAGGGTTTAGCGGTTTAGGGTTTCTGGTTTTAGGGTTTAGGTTGGTTTTAGTCGTCTTTATGGGTTTATCAGGGTTAGGTTTAGGCTTTAGCGGTTTAGGGTTTAGGGTTTAGCGGTTTAGGTTTAGGCGCTTTAGGCGTTAGGTTTCAGGGCTTTAGGTTTAGGGTTCTAGGTTTAGGGTTTAGGGTTTAGGTGTTTAAGGGTAGGTTTAGGGTTTAGGTTACGCGGTTTAGGTTAGGTCGTTTAGGGTTAGGGTTTAGGTTTTAGGGTTAGGGATTTTAGGGTTTCAGGGTTTAGGGTTTAGGGTTTCAGGGTTTAGGGTTTAGGGTTAGGTTTAGGGCTTTAGGCGTTTAG
>RYFJ01004328.1:0-31298 GCA_003991445.1 Oryza meyeriana var. granulata
CCGACCGCATATCAGTTGGTATTATGGACCATTGAGGGTTTTACCATGAGGAAACTAACAATCGGCTCTAGAAGGACTTTCTTTTGCAGAATAATTGGGACGCCTGGATGATGATTATAACTTGATCCAGAATGAACTTGAAGATTTAGCTCAGAATCGGTTGAGAGCGCTGGAAAAGAATTCAAGGAGAATAAGGCTAGGCCAGCTCGCGCATTACAACAAAAAGGTGTGTGAACAAAAGCGTTGGCCGGAGGGGGACCTTGTGTGGAAGTTGATTTTGCCGATCGGGTTCAGAGATAATAAGTTCGGGAAAATGGTTGCCTAAATGGCAAGGGCCTTATCGGATTATTAAATCGCTGTTCTACTGAGGCTTTGTGCCTGGGTACGCATATATATTAGAAGATCTTGACGGGACGGAGTTTGCTAAAGCACTTAATTGGAAATATCTCAAGAAATACTTACCCTAGCGTCTTGGATTCAACTCTTAAATCGCGTTAAATATAGGCCGATTTCTTAGCAATCAGAAAGCCGATGTTTTTATACGTCGGCCTAAAGACAGACACGATATATCAATTGATATCGCCTTTTAGATCAAAACAAGCGCGGAAAAAATTATCGAGGGACTGAGATAGATAAAAGAGAGGCGATCTTGATTACATTGACAGCGGGAAAAGGGTGATCGGGCATGACTGTTCCGAAAAATCGTAGTTATAAAGTTTTAAGGCTTACAAAAACTTTTCGGATGTTTCGATTGCGCGCAGACGGGATTCTGATCAATTCATTGATGGCCCGGATTCGGTCTTAATCAGAGCCTGGGTATGACTTTTCAAGCTTTTGCGCCGATGGGATGGACTTGGCGCACTGCTGCGCGACTTTGGCTTCTTGATCTTGGATGGCTTGCGCAGGCCGATTGAGCTGGGGATTTCTGCTGTCTTCAAGATCCTTGCGAACTTTTCAAGTTCTCCCAGCAAATCGCTCCTTTTTCTTCAAGTTTGATTTAGCTTGGATTGAAGTTTTTGCAGGGGGACAAGCTTGCCCATGTCATCAAGTTTCTTTCTTATCCATCTGGCTGGATAGCCGATCGCGTTTGGATTGTCTTTGGGCTATCTTCTGTGGCAGCACGATCGGCTTATACCCTGTCTGAAGTTGATTAAGTTTAAACCTGTGAGACTCCAGGTATGCTGCGGGGTCAAATGCATCAACGAGCTCTATCGGGACAGGTGGTGTTCGATGTCTGCAAATCTTGCTCGGTGCCCGCAATTCTTCTACCAGTGCATCGATTGAATTTTCCAAAGCCGGCTGATGATTGCTGTTCGTTAAATACTCGCGCACATCGGGGGGCTGAGAAGGACTGGTTTTGGGAGGCTGCACTGGTTGCTGAGCTTCCTTCTACCTCAGAAATTGACCGAGATCGAAGGGAGAACAAAGTCGGTCAAGGAACTGCCAAAATTCGGTATCAGAAAGGTGGTCAATTAAGTGATTAGGAAGCAAAGTACGAGCTGACAAAGGTTTACCTGAGGGAAGCGTCGGCAGATCGGGTTAACGTCGGCTCGGCCTTAGGATTGAAGTGGGTGTTCTTCAGAGGGCGATGTCAGCCGAATGGAATGAAGCAGTCTCGTCGATGGCTGGAGGGACTTTGGTGCTGAAAGAGGGGGAGCTGGAGAAGCTATCGGTTTCGGGCACTTTGGAAGCGATGTCAGAAGATGTATGAGGTTCTGGAGCCGGATATGACCCAAACTAAAAGTATTTGGTAAAAAATAAATGAATGAGAGTGGATAATGGACGATAACAAGTTGGCGCCATACCGAGGGGGATTGGGGCGAGCCGATGTTGCTGAGGAGAAAGTAGCGTTGGAGCAGCGACATCGGCACGGTCTTCTGCTTCTTTAAAGATCGGGCGATGCGCTAACTTCTTCCGCTTTGGTTTCCCATCGGCCGAGGTATGCCTTTTGAGAAGAGCCATGGAGATGGAGCGTCGCGTCTAAGTTCGAGCGGCTGATATGAGGGGTTGGTACAGAAGATCGCCGACCGCTGTTGCTTGTTGATGGGGGCTCGACGCTGGCGGCCTGCAAAGCCAAGAGTCAGACGATTGAGGATGAATTTGAAAGCTTGCAAGAGTTAACCTCGTTGTCAGATTCAAAACATAGTCGGCGTTCCAGACGGCGAAGCAATAACAAGTGGGCGTTAGCAGAAACAGGTGTTTTTTTCCATTTACCGACCACCATCGGACAAAAAGGCTTGGTGTGGCAGTGCAGACGATACACCTCGGTGGCAGCGCCTAGCAGGAGGGGTCATGTCAAACCGCGATCCGATTCATATTCCAGGCGCTGTCGACCGTGCCCCGAGCCTGGAGTTTTGTCGGTTGAAGAACAGGCGATCGAAGCTGGCCAAGGCCGAGTTGACGGGGAGCTGGTTGATGGGTGGTAGAACTATTACGATGAGTGGAGTTCGGCCAGAGAAAAGCCGGTCGGGCAGCAGGGCAATGTACTGTATGGCCCGTGATAGGAATATGGCTTTAGATTGATCATCGTTTCAGAGCTTGACGTGGATCAAAGTGTGGAAGGCATCTCATGGATGATTGCGTCATTGCAAGCAATACAAAGAGTAGCATCCCTGGTAAAGCCATAATAAAAACCCCTTGAACCATTGGCTAACTTCACAGCGGGATATCTTGCCCGCCAGAAAGGGCCGATGCAGGCTCACCCATAGAAGATGCATCGGCGGTAGATGGGGTCTTTGATCTTCTGAGTAATCAGCTGGAAGGATGCTTGAGGACGGGAAGTTTCTGGGATGGGCCATTGGAGGTGTAAACATTAAGCCAGAGCTGTACGAACCCCAAAGGACCCCCAATGTGGCGACGGGTTGTCCGCCGATAGCTTGGTGTGCCAACCTGATGGAGCAGCTGGTAGGTGGCGCCAAGGAGATAGTGCCCAACGGAATTTGTTTCCTATCGGCCAAGCACTCTGCTAGGCATTGCATATTTGGTCGTCGGGGCCGAGGGTTGCGCCACCAAAGACGAAAAACCGTTTCCAACCACAAGTTTCAGAAAAGGCGACGTTGCTCCCGATCATCCAAACCGGTATCCAGTCCTTTGTTGTGAAGAGATATGTACCTGGACCAGCCGCCGATGTTTTTTGTTTGTGGAGCCGGTGGGCAGCTTGAACCCGGAGTTTGAAGGGTGTTGATGTAGCTTTCGTTGTCAGGCAGCGTGAGCATGGTCACATCTAGCAGAGTGGGCATCGGCCCATGACCAAACAGAAAGCATTGAGAGCATCAGACCAGAAGTATTGAGGCCCGATGCGAGCATTAGATGCATTCCTTTCATATCGGCCAAGGAGAGTTGATTGCAGTGGCCGATGTGAGATTCTTACCCAATAGATTCTCTTTGCAGCCGATACTTCTGATGTACCGTTCTCTCCATCCGGGGCAATTCTCACTCGGCAGGACCTGAAACTGTTGTCCAGTCACTGACCAACATGGCCGAGTTCTTGAAGGGAGTGCGTGGGTTTCGGCACTGATGAAATCGGTGGGATTCTTCGCTGCCCATGGGGCCATGATAGAAAAGCAGGGGGTAATCGGCGGCCGGAATCAGGATCTGGGTCTGAGATGCTACAGTAGACAAGAGCACGACGAAGAACAGGTGAAGAACATGGCAAATCGGGTTCGTACAGATTGCAGATTGGGGGAAAAATAACCGGGTGAGAAGATTACCTCAGGAATTACAGATGCTGTTTGCCATCGGGAAATAGGAGAGGTTGCAGGGGTCGACGGACGGAGAGAGAGGTTGCAGTAATTCGTCTAGATTCGCTAGAGCTTGGTGAGGATGTGGAAGATGAAGCGGTGGTGCTCTGGTGATGTGAAAGTATAAAAAAGAGGCAAGAAGACGAAGCGTTTTATAAAGGTATGACAGCGAGCGGGAATTGAGGCCGTTGGCACTGTTCAAACATTTATGGCAAATGGGTATCTTGGCCGCCTCGGTATGGGAGAAATCTAGAGGCCCAAAGTTGGAAGAATTTCGGAATCCTATAGAAGAATTCCGAAATTGGGGGGCATGTGTTAACGCAAAATTTGGTAAGGACCTGTATCAGATTCGGTCAAGAGGACGGTTGCAGTCGGATAATGGAAATTGATCCAAGAAGCAGACCGAGTCTGAGAAGGAGCCATGAAGACCGCGCGTGGCAGTTAATTACTATAGTTATTAGGAAAAGGTTTATCTCTTTTAGGAAACCTGACCTCGTGTCCGGTCAGGTCTCGTTAGCGTTTTCTGTTATAGATAGGAAAATCATATATCGTGTCCTATAAGGACTCATGTAACTCGGGGTTATATACGTATGCCCGGGGACCTTGTAAATAAATCACAACGATCAATACAAATTCGGCGCATCGCCACCCTTCGACGGGATCCTGCTTCTCGAGCCGGGCTGCATCGTTAGGTCGAACTCCTGCGAGAGGGTAAGTCTCGTCACACCGACTACCCAATCGGCTAGGACTTCCTCGTTAGGTCCGATATTCTAGTCGGTTTATGGTAGTCGGCTTACCACGGTATATTTACTTTATCTATGGCTGCATCAGTTCAGTTTGATCTCATAGATTGATTAGGTATATCACATCACGTGTGCACAGATTGTATCGACTTACTGGGAGCGATTTATCATCAGTTCGTGCTGCATCGGTTAGGTCCGACCTACTGAACTGCTAGTGATAAGTCGATCCTGCTGAGTCGATGCGTTGTGTGCAGGCGTTTTATCGGAGTGTATAGCCGGTAAGTTATTTTCATCACGATCGCATTATATCTATCGACTCATTGAAGCATTGTTATCATTGTCGGTCTGTGCTGCAACGGTTAGGTCCGATCTACTAGACTGATGATAATAGCTTTACTCTAATAGCGATGGTGTTGTGCGATGGTGTTATCGGAGTGCTTAGCCGATAAGTTACCTGTTAAAGCCGACTACATTTATTCATTGTTTTATCCTATGTTCGCTTTATTAAGCAGTCGGCTAGTTTATCAATTATTTATCATTTACGTTATTGCATATTTTATTATTTGTTCTTGCCTGTATTATTGTCACAATCGGCTAAGGGATAGCCGATGGGTTCATTCTGCCGATCCAAGCACAAGTACAAGCAGGTTCCCGGGCACGACCCCAGGTAAGGGCCCGGGCATGAGCCCGGGTAAGGACCAGTGCATGGGCCCGGACAGCGGACGAAGGTCTTGGGAGCCGATATGAGCAAGGGCCCGGGTGCAGGCACACCTTCATAATAATACCAGTAACACTAGATCATGATCAGCTAGGATCTATTTGATTTATTTATGCATTATACTTGCTTATTTTATCTAGCTTATAGCCGGTTTTCGAATATCCCTTCGATGATCGGCTAGCATGATATTTGTTTATTATTACATTATTGTCCTTGCCATCATCGGTCTTAAGCCGATGTGTAAGTGCTACAGTGTACATCGGCCATCGGCTGATGAAACGAGTCTAGATCGGCTTCCAGCCGATTGGCTCATTGATCTAACATTTTCCTCCTTGTCAATTACAGGGTCAAATTGACTGGCACGCCTACGAACCTCAAACTTTAGGACCTGCACTGGAGTGAAGCAAATCTCCCAGGCCTTCGCGTGTCACCCAGACGCCGAACCAGGACCCGGCGATTTTCGGCGTCAACAGTATCTCCAAGGCCTGCGTCACTATCACAACCGCAATGTCCGTGGCCGCGCCTTTTCGGTCGGAGATCTCGTATTGAGAAAAATACAAACCACCAAAGACAGTCATAAACTATCCTCAATTTGGGAAGGGCCGTTCATTATGGCAGAGGTCACTCAGCCAGGCGCCTACCGACTGAAGACCGAAGATGGTGCTCTCATCAGCAACTCATGGAATATAGAACAGCTACGTCCCTTCTATACCTGAGTTTTATACTTTCATATGTGTACAGTTCTTCTTTGACTCACTACGCCGATTGTTTCAATCGAGTAGTGAGTTAGGGGCTGCATGTATTGTATGTGCTATGTCAATAATATACGAGCCTATTTCACTCAAGTTATGAAGTTTTATTATGACTTTTCCACGCCTGCCCGAGTACAGTTTTTTGTGGTGAACGTTTTTATTAAGTTCCTATATATTAACTCAGCTCAGGCTATATTGTCGAGTAAAGCTAATGACAACTGAGTAATAGTCTAAAGCTTGGCGGCATTGCACATGCATTTACACATGTTCTTACCAAAATGTATATACACACCAACTGCATGATATATTGTCCTTACATACCTAGGTCTTGGGTGATAATTTCTGCAGTCGGCCTCGCCTTAGCTATCAGCTCCAGCGCCTCCTCAGGAGTCGTCTCCTTGGCAAACCCCTCCCTGATGGCTTCGACATCTGCCCTTGGGTAGATGGACTTGGTTGTGGGCACCCCGGAAGTGCATTATGGAGAGTAATTATTATGACAACGCGAAATATCTAGATGGATGAGGTCTCGAATAAAAACTGAATAAATGCGGTAACCATCCATCCTTATCGCAGCTTTGCCATAATCTTTACCCACTCACAATACAAATCCAACGTGCTGAATTCAGAAATAAAGAGATATTTGGAGAGTTGATTCATTAGTCCCAAACGGCGAAGTGTGCCCGTCAAACCACACGAAGGTGGTGACCAAACACGATACACACTTCTGGGAATATGGTCTACGGTTGAACCAACATCCATGCATCTCATCATTTCTAAATTCATACTCATGTTCAGCTAGTCCCCAGGAAAGCGACTAACTTCACACTTTCATCGCAAGCAATTGATAAACATCACAAGTACTCTAAATATAGATAAATGAGTAGTAGAGTTATATATATTACATAGAGGGCTCACACCCTAATTCATCACAAAGTAACCCAAAAGATAGCAGCGGAAAATATAAACATAAAAGATAAACCAGTGGTGCCATACCCATCCCACTAGGCAACCGACTGGGGATAGAGCATAACTTCAACTACATATTATCCTCGCCACCCTCAGCAGGATAATAGTAGACCACATCAGTGTCGTCGATATCCTCACCTGAAAGATATACAGCGTGAGTACAACAAGTACTCAGCTAGACTTATACAATAATAATAGAACAAAGGAGTAATGCTAGTCTCTACATCAAGGAGTATGGCTATGTCGATCTGATTTTGCATAAAGCTGATTTTATTGAGCAAGTACTACATTTAAAACATAAGCAATTGCGAAATAGCTCAATCTGAAAATTTAGGACAGCAAGCTTATAGTTCTGAAATGGAAATAAAAGTGAGCACAATCCCATGCTCTAACATCATCCATGGGCCACCATTGCCCAAATATATATGCTACACAAGCATACCTTTTTCATGACTAAAACCAAGTCATATATAATATCAAAGCCTTTTATATAAAGCCCATCCATCCATGACTATCCTAAGTCATGGTATAACAACATAATCCCATAACCACATATCCCAAGTTTGATGCTAACATGACTAAGGAACACATCAAGCGGTCGTTCGTAACCGTGGACACGGCTATTCGAATAGTTCTTACTTTGATCAGAGGTGTACATCTTTACCCACACGATGTGATAGAAGCCAAACGGCTACACTCTAGTTTGATCCGTACCCGTCGGTACTCACACTCTACACATTGAGTGCGGACTAGAGGTCACAACACAACCTTTTGCACGCTTAGCCCCAACCACCTAAACCACGTCTGGGGCCCCGACGACTTAGTCACGTGCGTGCGTGGTAACTAAGGCGGGCTCACCGTCGCGGGAGGCACCTCCGGCCAAAACCAGGCACGCACGAGGCCCTCTAAGGACTCTCCGTCCTCACGACTGACGGACAGGCGTAGATGGCCACAGCCTCCCGTGCTACATAGTTAAGTCGTCCCATTCCCGACGTGTGGAAGTACGTAGGGTGCTTGAATAGACGTCAACATGTTCGGTCCTTAACGACCCAGACGGAGCTACGTGCATTGGGGAAACACCATCCCGTCATCGCCCTATCATCCGTCCAAGTCAAACATATTCTTAATTATAAATCAAAAGTTATTCTTTTCAGATTTTAACCCATTCATTCGGATTAAACTAGTTTTGAAACCGATAGATCCATCTATCGGATTTGTCTAGGTCTAGAAATAAGCATGGCTAAGCATTCGATAAAATAAAAGCATCCCAAAGTCCTTAACCAGGGGTGACAAGGTATAACATGGAATCAACAACTAAGGAATGGAAATGCATACAATTGGGTAATCTTGACTCTACCCTTTTTCCCATTTTAAATAGACCGAAACATGTATATAGATATTGCTTTCGTAAACAAAACAATTTATTAAAAATATAGGTTCAATATACTTAGATGCTTGCATAGATGCTTGCCTTGCTACAGTGAGTGGTCACACTCAACTTCTGGTTCTTGCTCCTCGTACTCCGAATTGTCTGAATCTATCGATAAAAGGCGAATATGCAAATAAGAATCCAATAAACATGCCTATGCAAAAATGATCAATTAATTATGAGATAAATACAGTAGGTAGGGCATGTTCTAACAAGATTTTAGGAGGAAGAATCAAGTCATTTGCATCTCTGGATTGGGAGATACAAAAATAACAAGCGAGGAAGGCTGAAAATGGCAGTTTTGTAATTATTTAGATTGTAGCCTTAAGTTATTACATTTGACTGACATTTTCTATTAAGACTTCAAGAAGGCATGTATTTTTATATAAAAGAGCACAACCTACTGGTTCCAAATAAATTTGGTTCACTGAAATTTTGATTTAAATTGATTTAGTTGTGAATTTTACAAGTTTATCAAAAAGAAAGGCTAGAAAAATACTTAGGCCTAATTTGGGAGGTAGTTTTGGTCGAAAACAATTTATCCACAGCAAATGTTACAATTTTCTGAGTTAAACAAAATTGGTTCCATATTTTTAGCAGCTAGGATGAATTTTCTAGAAATTTGTAAACTTCTATGTTATAAAGAGGTATATAAAAGACATTTCCTTTTTTAGAGAAAAATCCTATACAGAAGTTGTCGGAGGGTGAGACCTCGACGGCGGGAAGTCCGGAGACCCCCCTTTGAGATTCAGCCAGGGGAGTAGTTCTCAGGCGAAGCCGGCGTTAGCATGTATCAGCAGAGCGAGAGGAAACGGGGTTCGGACCGTCCGCTCTGGGATCGGACTGTCCGGATCTCGGGGGCCCGAGCTGGCGACAGAAGGGTTCGGACCATCCGAACCGGGAAGATCGCGCGGGGAAGACGATGTACAGCGGACGGTTGGAAGAAGGGATCGACGCACAAGGGAGACTGGAGGATTTATACAGGTTCGGGGCACTCGGAAGCGTAATACCCTACTCCTGTGTGTATGCTATGTGGGAGAATGTGTATAACTGCGTTACAAGGTGTTCACCGGCCCCGGCCGCTCTGCCGGACGCTGGACCTGAAGGAAACTCACGCGAGCTACGGTAGAAGACCAAGGCCTCGACTGGGAGGAGTCCTCAACCGGGAGAAGCTCTCGACCGGAAGGAGTGTTCAACCAGGAGGGGTTGATCGACTAGGACAGCTCGAGCGTGAACTCTCACTTCGGCGGTGGCTAATCTCTAAGCTTCTCCTTTTCTCTTTTCTCCTCCTTTCCCCCCTTCCTCTTCCGGCTTGGATCCTCCTTTTATCGTGCAAGGGGAGTCCACAGTGCCAGTACACCGAGAGAGAGAGAGAGCTATGCTACGTCTTGTCGCTCGTACGCACGCCGCCGCCTGCCGCGCCCACGGTGCAGCGCCGGAGGGATGTCCCGTCGCTGCCTGGCTGCTGCAGGCGGCTGCCTGGTCAGTTCCTTGTCGGGCGACCAGATTATGGAGATGCTGTCGGGAGACAGGCGGAGGCGCCCTGTCACCTCACCATCAATGCGAATATTTGGGGAGCTGGTCCGCTTCTGGAGAACGTGTCTTGAGACCGGGGGGATACTCCGAGGCGTGCCCGGGCACAGGGAGGACGTACCCGGGTGAGGCGCACCCGGGCACGGGAGGGCGCGCTCGGGGAAGGCGCTCCCGGGCCTGGGGAAGACGCACCCGGGCACGGGAGACGCGCTCGGCGGGACGGCGACCGTAACTGGGCGTCTTTTGTGCAGAACGTGGGCCCGGAGGAGCTGACGTGGCCGGGGACCCACGCGTCCCCGCAGACTGTGGGACCCCCAGTCCCATTTCGCCGACAGTGGCCCCTGGCCCTGTTGCTCGGCCGGGATCAACTCCGGGCAGGAACAGGGCCATGTCTTGAAGAAATGAGGGGACGCTGGGTCCGCCTGGTTCGCCATGGACTGATGTAGCTTGACGACTTGTTGATTTAGACGCGATACGTACCCGGGACCCGGGCTGAAAACATGGACGAAGTGTTGAGGAAGGCCGGCGGCAGCGGTCGCGATGGCGATGCGGCAGCTTGCCGCCCGTACTGTCGCCACCGAGTTCTTCGTGGCGACCGCTGGCCGGAGACCGTGGCGGGAGAGAGGTGCGTCGTTCGATTGGAGGCCACCACTGAATCCGCCGCCGACGAGTTCTCCCATGCCTGGCCCGAGATGGAGGCGCGGGAGGAGGAAACACTCTCCCGGGGAGAACGCGTCCGGGCCCAAGAGGCCGGGCTCGCGTCCCGGGGGTGTTAGTTCGCCGTGTGCGAGGAAGTCGCGGTAGTTCGCGAGGAAGTCGCGGTGGTTCGCGAGGAGGTTGCGGTTGTTCGCGAGGAGGCGTGGGAGGCCGTGGTCGAGTCCGTTGCCCCGGAGGCAGGGTTCTTCGACCGTGGCTAACATCTTGTAGATCCGATGCCTGACGAAGAGGTCGAGGAAGACGCCGGTCCCCTTCTAACGCCACCCGGGGTCTGGCCCGAAGGAGGCCAGCGACCCCGTGCGACGGCATCTCCGGGCGCGAACATCTGGTGGAGCCGATGGCCGACGAAGAGGTCGAGGATGACGCTGGTTTCCTTTTGACGCCATCCGCGGTCGCCCTTGGGGCCCGGGGGCCCTCCATGCCCCCGAGCGCCCTCCTTCTGACGTCGCGCGGGGTCCGGTCCGAAGGAGGCCAGCGACCTCTCCCCGTGCGACGGCGTCTCTAGGCCTCGCTCGTGCTTGCGCTCCGGTTTTGCCTGTCTTGTATAGAGAGAGAGATATTCGCATATCTATATGGTTATGTTTATACTTTTCGTACCTTGGTTTATTGTGTTGTTTGGAGGTCGCTTGCACTCGGGGTCTCGTGTCCGGGGACGTCGAGTACCGGGCGCCATCCGACATCGAGGGCCAGCAACCACGAACAGCCATAGGGTGTGAGACCCCTGTCTGGGCCCCGGCGTAGCCGCTTGCCCTGGGAGCCTGGGCCTCGGGGGCAGCGAACGCGACCGTTGAACTCCTCGGGAGCTCGGTTCCCGGGGGCGCGAGCAGTCCGGACGCGAGCTTGGCGGAGCGACGAAGTCCGTGGGTTTGGCCTCTTCTGCCTTCCAGATCCGGGGCCTTCGGTGCCCCCGGGCGCCGTTGGCCCAGGGAGCACAGCGAGGCCGCGAGAAGGATCCTTCGACTCACCGGGAGTCCCTCGGGAACTGACCCTGACCGGCTACGGGGTCGCCAGGCAGCGGAGCATCCGACACCTCGGTGGTGGTGGCCGGGGAGAAGCTGTCTAGGCCGGGCACCGCAGCCATCCCCGGGAATCTAGGCTGGCCAAACAGGGGAAGAATACAAGTTGAGCAATATGTAAAGTTGGATAAGGTGACGTATCTGGATATTGCGAAGGGCGGCATGGCTTCGCGAGCACAATCCCGGGACTAGGAGTGTTGTTCTCCCCCGGGAGCGCCAAGTATCTGGCCAATCCGCCGTGATCCACCATAGCGCCCAGGTCCTCGGGAGCTCGGTACCAAGGGGCCGCGGGCGACCGAGCACGAGGCTTGACCCCTCCTGTCTTCCGGGTCTAGGGAAGCGCCGCGGGAACGGACTTGACCGAGCATGAGGTGGCCAGGCAGCGGAGCACCCGGCGCCTCGGCGGCTGCTGGGGAAGGGCCGGCTAGGCCGGGCTCCACGGGCCGCGTCGAGGTTCGGAAGGCCTGCCTAATCCTGCCGGGAATTGGTTTAATCTGCACATGATGAGCTGTGAGAGTGTCCGGTTCGTTCCCTTGTCCGTCCCGTGCTACGATCAGTGGCGTCGACCACCTCCCGAAGGCGTCTTCGCGGTCGCGACCGTGCGGAGGGAAAGATTACGCACTAGCATTTCGGCCCCTACCTCCGGAAAGAACCAATCCCGAGGCTAGCCAGCGGGGGCACCGGAGCCGCTGGGACCCGGGGCACCACTCAGAGGGGCTCTACCACGGTCCCGCGAGCTTGACAATGCCCCGGGGTTAGCCCAGGATCCGGTAACTCGTCGGTAGAGAACTGATGATAATGCACGATCCCAACCGTCGCACGGGCGCGGCCCGAGTATGCCCACACACGGGAGAAGACGAAAAGGACGGTACTGGGATAGATAGATTATTTAAATAGAGATGCTGATTATATGAAAGCGTATATACCAGGGGGCCCCGGTCAGTGCTGAGGTTTAGAGCCACTTACTTGATGTATTTATGGAAGAATTTGGTGAGGGTGCTCCCAGGCTTACCGAACCCGGTCGGGAAACATCGATCATCAGGAAGGGGCTTCCCACGGGGGGAAGGTTTACTTCTTTCCAGCACGTGTAAGGACACGGCGGAGAACCAACCCCCAACCCGAAGCGATCGGACCCGTACCTTACGCTAAAGATAGCGCTTGAGGTCTTGCTGGTAACGAGCGACGCGGAGCGGAGTGCGCCATCTTCGTTCCTCGAGGAAGTCGAGGTTGTCGAGCTGCATATTGTCGTGGTTGATGTTTGTCGATGTAGCGCTGTAACCGAGAGCCGAAGGAGAGGTCCGGCGACAGAACGGCTTCGGCCCGGTACACCAGGAAGAAACGGGGTCTCCCCGGGCGCCCAGCTTGGTGTGGTATGAATCGTCCCTAGGACCGCCGGGGAAAGGTCTACTCTACACATAGTGAACTGTGAGAGCATCCGGTTCATTCCCTCGTCCACCCCATGCTACGAGCCGTGGTGTCAACCACCTCCCGAAGGCGTTCTCGTGGTCACGCCCGTATGGCGGCTGGGTTTTGCGCATAATCCAGCCGTCGTACGGGCGTGGCCCGATGGTACCCCCAGGGGGTGAGACAGCCGCGAACGCAACACATGGGAAAAAACGAGAGGAACGAGACCAGGAAGGATATTAAAAACGCTGCTTATGTAAAGTGTATATACATGGGGCCCCGGCCAGCGCTGAGTTTCCGGAGAAGTCCGGCGCTGGCCCGGGTTCACCGTAACTTACAGGATGTTTATACGGATAGATTTCTGAAGATACTTGATGTGCCTAGGGATGGAGCTCGGACTCGTTTCCCTCGCGAGCCTCGAGGCTTGGGGAGAGGCATGCGCTCGGGACCCGGGGGCCCCGGCCAGCGCTAGGGATATGTGTCCCGGACCCGGGGGCCCCGGACTTAAATACGGTTTTGATGTAAGCCGGGTTCCGGGGGCCCGGGCTTGAAATATGGAATGTGAGACGACCTTCCGGACGCATTCTCGCCGGGGAGGTGCTGTCTGGGCTATCGCGCCCTATTCCGAGTGTCACGTTCCTAGGTTCGCACTCGCCTTGGCGAGGGCTGCCCTGGTTCGGCACCTCGGTGTCGGGCCCGGGGCACGGATTCGGGAATCCGTGCCTCGGCTCGAATATGTGCCCAGGACCCGGGGGCCCCGGACTGAAATACGAAATGTGAGACGACCTTCCGAACGCATTCTCGCCGGGGCGGTGCTGTCCGGGCTATCGCACCCTATTCCGGGTGTCGCGTTCCTAGGCTCGCACTTGCCTTGGCGAGGGCTGCCCTGGTTCGGCACCTCGGTGTCGGGCTCGGGGCACGAATTCGAGAATCCGTGCCTCGGCTCAAATACGTGCCCGGGACCAAGGGGGTCCCTGACTGAAATGTAATTTGACATGTATGGTCGACATGCGCCCGGGCACGGGGCTCAGATAGGGACATGGACCATATCGGGACAACTTCCCCGGAACCGCCCTTGCCGAGGCGGTGCCGTCCGGGTACTTGCGCCCTGTTGAAACTGTTCCGGCTCGGGCGCGGGGTTCGGACCGTCCGCCTAAGGGCTGGACCGTCTGAAGCGCTACGATCGGACCGTCCGCCGAGGGGACGGATTGTCCGAATCGCCTCGATGCCCGCTACTGCTCCTGCCGGAACTTCCTGACGCGCTCGGCTAGCTTTTGGACGGCGCGGCATTCCGAGAGGTCGTGCAAGTCCGTCTCATGGACGGCGCACCACTTCCGGGCTACGGCCGGCTCGAGACGCTCGGCCATGCCCTGGACGGCACGGCACTCTGTGATGTCGTGCTGGTCCGTGTCGTGGAAGACGCACCACCCCCGGGCCATCGCCGGCTTGATGCGCTCGGCCAAGCGCTGGACGGCGCGACACTCAGTGAGGTCGTGCCGATCCGTGTCGTGGTAGGCGCACCACCCTCGGGCTATCGCCGGCCTAACACGCTCGGCTGAGCCCTGGACGGCGCGGCACTCCGTGAGGTCGTGCCAGCCCGTCCGGTGGAGGGGGCACCACTTCCGAGCCGTAGCCGGCGGAGGCGGCGCACGCGTGGCCTCTTGCCGCTCGCCGTCGCCGTCATCCCCATGGGCAGTGTCGCCCCGGGAGCTGCCCGTGGCGGCTAAGGCGGCGACCTCGGCTGCCGCCCTGGCCTTCTGGCGCTTCCTCCTGTTCCGCCGTGACGTGGAACGTGGGGGCTCGCCACTCTCTCCAGGGCCCCTGTCGGGGGCCACGTCGCCCGGTGGGGTGTAGCTGCCGGACTCCTCGCCATAGCCTCGACGATGATGGTGGCCGCCTGCCATGGAGTGCGCCGGTGTTGGAGGCACCGACGTACCACCTGAAAAGGAAACTCCCCCTACCTGGCGCGCCAGCTGTCGGAGGGTGAGACCTCGACGGCGGGAAGTCTGGAGACCCCCCTTTGAGATTCGGCCAGGGGAGTAGTTCTCAGGCGAAGCCGGCGTCAGCGTGTATCAGCAGAGCGAGAGGAAACGGGGTTCGGACCGTCCGCTCCGGGATCGGACCGTCCGGATCCCGGGGGCCCGAGCTGGCGACAGAAGGGTCCGGACCGTCCGAATCAGGTTCGGACCGTCCGAACTGGGAAGATCGCGCGGGGAAGACGATGTACAGCGGACGGTTGGAAGAAGGGATCGACGCACAAGGGAGACTGGAGGATTTATACAGGTTCGGGGCGCTCGGAAGCGTAATACCCTACTCCTGTGTGTATGCTATGTGGGAGAATGTGTATAACTGCGTTACAAGGTGTTCACTGGCCCCGGCCGCTCTGCCGGACGCCGGACCCGAAGGAAACTCACGCGAGCTGCGGTAGAAGACCAAGGCCTCGACTGGGAGGAGTCCTCAACCGGGAGAAGCTCTCGACCGGGAGGAGTGCTCAACCAGGAGGGGTTGATCGACTAGGACAACTCGAACGTGAACTCTCACTTCGGCGGTGGCTAATCTCTAAGCTTCTCCTTCTCTTTTCTCCTCCTTTCCCCCCTTCCTCTTCCGGCTTGGATCCTCCTTTTATCGTGCAAGGGGAGTCCACAGTGCCAGTACACCGAGAGAGAGAGAGAGAGAGCTATGCTACGTCTTGTCGCTCGTACGCACGCCGCCGCCTGCCGCGCCCACGGCGCAGCGCCGGAGGGATGTCTCGTCGCCGCCTGGCTCTGCTGCTGCGGGCGGCTGTGCAGAGCACGTCTGGTCATCTCGCCGCCTGGCTGCTGCAGGCGGCTGCCTGGTCAGTTCCTTGTCGGGCGACCAGATTATGGAGATGCTGTCGGGAGACAGGCGGGAGGCGCCCTGTCACCTCACCATCAATGCGAATATTTGGGGAGCTGGTCCGCTTCTGGAGAACGTGTCTTGAGACCGGGGGGATACTCCGAGGCGCGCCCGGGCATAGGGAGGACGTACCCGGGTGAGGCGCACCCGGGCACGGGAGGGCGCGCTCAGGGAAGGCGCTCTCGGGCCCGGGGAAGACGCACCCGGGCACGGGAGACGCGCTCGGCGGGACGGCGACCATAACTGGGCGTCTTTTGTGCAGAACGTGGGCCCGGAGGAGCTGACGTGGCAGGGGACCCACGCGTCCCCGCAGACTGTGGGACCCCCAGTCCCATTTCGCCGATAGAAGTTCTTACTTTTTATTTTACAACCTTAAAGAGAACATTTTTATGAATATATAGAAATTTGGTTCACCTCAAAAGGAGTTATAATGGATTTTATAGAAATATTCCAATTTCCTAGGAACAAATTAAGGTATTTTTGCTTCACATTATTTTATAGGCATTTTCTGTATAGAAGTGGTATTATTTTATTTCACAGTATTAAAGTTCACAAAATTACAGAACTAACAAAATTGGTTTCACTCAAAAAGGAGTTAAAATGGAATAGTTATGGATTTGCAAAGTTTGACTATTTTTCTGTTGGAAGTTAATTCAGTTTATCCTTTTCTTTCCTTTTTTTTATTTCTCTCCAGCTCGGGTCCACATGCCAGCGGCACAGAACAGGGCAGGCGCAGGCAGACTGGGCCACCGGCTCTGTTCGCCGGCGCCGGCGGCGAACGGCGGCGCGGCTGGTGTCGCTACCAACAGAGAAAAGATGGAGGAGGACGAGGCGAACACATCGGTGGTGGTCTTGTGTCCTACGGTGGCCGGAATATCGCCGGCGGCGATCTCCAACGGCGGCTGCTTCCGGGTCGACGAGGCAAAACACCCTACGGGCTTATTTCGGTCCAGCCAGTGTATGCAAGTGTTTCTAAAAGACTCTAGGAGGCTCACCAGAGGTCGTGCAAGGTCTGGCAGGGTCGGCGCAGCAGCAGCGATGTCGAGGATGGCTCGGCGGCGGCGAAAACTCTCGGCTCCACGACGGTGGCTCTCTTCGGTCGATCTACGGCCGCGGTAAGGTGTCTACAAGGTCATAGGCTTCTTAGGGATGGCAGGAATGCAAGGAATCGGAGTAGAACTCACCCGAGGGAAAGAAATCGACTATGGTGGCAGGCGGCCGGACTTGGGAACGACGACGCTGATCTCTAGCTTCATGGCATTATACCTCGATTCCTTCGGCCAGCTATCTTCTAGGGGTGAGGCGGCACTGGTGGCGAAATGGCTCGGTCAGAGACTTCCTGTGCCGGCCGAAACAGCGAAGCGACGCCGGCGGCGGCCCTGCGGATCAGAGGACAAGGACAGCGGCGACACGGCGACTTCGGCCGACGAACCTAGGGCCATGAAATGCAAAAATGGTATGATTGGGAGATGCTAATCACGTTCCTGCAGAGGGAAGAGGATGGGGCTCACCAGAGCAAGCTCGAGCTCAACTGAACACCTTCGGCAGAGGAAAAGATGAGCTTGCCGGCGGTGATCTTTGGGGATTTTCTTGGCTCTCTCGGTGGGAACGAGGAGAGGAAGGAGAGGAGAGGTGGCTGGCGAAATTTGGAGCGAAAATGTTGAGGTTTCCTAGAGATGTGCTTGCCCAGGCTGCTCTGTATACTGTGAGAGGGAGGAAGGAGGCAGTGACACGTTTGCATGCAGCTGCTGAGTTGTATCCATTGCACAGTAGTCAAGGTGGATCCTACATGTAAGACAATATTTTTCTACACATAATTGGCTAGGTTTACTCTATGACTTATGGGTCCAAGAAGTTAGTTCCTAGGGAGAGAGAGGAGTATGGGTAGGAATGTTGGTGAAACACACTGTCCCATGCTGTGCTATGGCTTACAAGTGGGCCAGGGTCATGTGGGTCCCACTGGTCAGTGACTTGAGAGAGGAGAAATCTCTAGAGACTAAGTCTTGTGAGCTGTCCAACATGCAGTCTTTGCATTACTGTTTTACTAGGTTAATGAGGAGTATAAATTATGAAAAAATTATTGGAGGTAGAGAAAGATGTGTTTAACCTGCTGACCAAATTTCAGGGTTAGAAGTAGTCTGGTTCATCTTTGGCGAAATTGCAAAATAGACATATTGATCCAGTTTTTCTGCAGTGTAGTTTATGTCCCTAGGGCTTTGCTCTTATCATTTTATGTGAATTCTTTGGGAATTAAATTGAGCCAAAATTACTGGTGGTAGGGTTCTTGTTTACACACCTGTTGGTAGAATTTAACTGCCTAATTAATCTTCATTTTTATTTGGTGAATTTTAGAAGTAAACCAATTTATTTCAGCTAGCTTCCTAGCTTTGCTGATTTGAGGGATTTCATTGAAGCATTTATTGAAGTGATAAAATCATGTGAAATTTACAGTGGGTTAAGTATGTAGATAGTGTTCACGGGAATTTTTCCATGATTATATGTGCAACCAAACATCTGTAGAAATTCCGTAGACTATACAAATGCATAGGTCAAGGAAAAGGATCCAGGCTGAAACTTGTTTGAATTTTTAAGAGGTCTAAACTATTGAAATAAATTCTGGAAAAATTATGTAAATTCCTGATAAATACACTAATATTTGAATAAATTATCTCCCATATACACTTCTGTTCAAAAAGATGCACTTTTTGGAAATGTTTGGGTTTTGCCGATTAGGGTTTAATTATCGAGAGTTTGAAAATATTTGCAAACTTTAATATCGCATGAAGTGACAATGCAAGAATTTAATTTGTGCACTCTAATGATAGTAGGTCATAACCCTAATTACCTGGAATTAGATTTAGGGCTGTGACATTGGTCATCGCTAGGGTCTGGGCCACGCCGGCAATAACGCGCTCATCTGAGTACCTCTTCAGGGCACTCGGTGCGTCTTTAAGGCGCTCCTCCAGTTGGAAGATTGTGATAGAGCTAGTTCCCACAGGACGAGGATCTATCAAGTTCAAGGAGCCCTTTCACGGACTCGCTAAGGGTTTCCCGTGACTCCTTGACTGCCCTGATCTCCTCTGCAAAAGCTTGGAACTGGATCTGGGAATTGGCTCTCGCAGCTACCCGGATTCACCGACAAGTAAACTTGTTAAGCAAAGCAGCATATGGAGTAATTAATGGATTGGCTAAGGTTATTGTCAGGGCGGAGACTCACTTTTGTAGTCAGCCTCCCACTTGGCAATGGCTTTCTCCAGTTCGACTCTTTCTTTCTTGAGCTTGGTATTGGCCGCTTTCAACTAGGCCTTCTCTTGCTCAAGCTCGGTTTTGGCCCCTGTCAGGGCGGCCTTGTCTTTTTCAAGTTCGGCTCTGGCTCTCTTGGCCTCCTTCAGCTGCTCTCCTCCCTCTGTGTGGGTCTTCAACTCGGCTTGGAGGGTTGCGCGACAGATTAGTCAAGAACTCGACCATGCAGTCAAGACACAACTGGGCAGTCGGGAAATAACATAGCTGGAGGGATATATCAAGGATTTGGTCAGGAAGAAGGTTTTAGAGGCTCACCTCTTAATCGTCTTGGCTTGATCCCATTTTCGCTCCTAAGCTTAGTGATGTTCTCCCTCAGCCAAGATTCCCTCTCCTGGCTGCGCCCTTCCACTTCAGTTTTTAGGGCTCGGAGTTGGTCCAACTCTTGGAGGTGGGGGGCGATTCGGTTCAGCACCTCATGCATTTTTTCCGAGCGATCAACAACTTTTTGCTCAGGGATCAACAAGTCAGAGCAGAATCGAGCATCAAGAAATACTACCAAAACTCCGGCACAATGGAAACTGTACCCGGATCCCCTCGGACGCGGCGAGTATGGCACGAAGCAGGGCTTCACGTTCCCTTCCCACTGCCACATCATCGACTTTGTAGGTCTGTGCAGTTCCGTCAGGCGCCGTCCACTGGAACGTCCTCGGGAACCTGCGCGGAGGGGCCTCAATCCTGGGGAGGTTGGGTCTATCTGAAGGAAGCGACGACGACGATGACAACGACCATGACCAGGAAGGCGACGGACTCCTGGCCCCCAGCTCGGCGACCTCGGGGGCCGGCTCAGGTGCTGTAGCAGCGTTTCGACACCAAGCGCTGGCTTCAGGAGTTTGCAGCGACGATTCGGCGACAGGCGCCGGCTCAGGGGCTGGGGCGGCAGCTTTGGTAACCACCCCTTGGTCGGCCGGCGTCGGCGACCCTGTAGTCGGGACGATCTCAGCCTCTGCGGCTGGGCCCGCCTCTGGCTCAGCAGGCATACTCACTGGCTCCGGACCGGCTGGGACAGGGTCGACAGCAGGGGCAGTCGGCGTGACTTCCTTAAGATTTATGTCGACCTGCTTCCTACACAACAAGTCAAGCGTCAAGGCGTGACAACGCTGAACATGATTTTCAGAAGACCTAGAATGGCCTACCTCTTGGAGAACTTGAGCTTTTGCCCGGGAGACCCAGCGGGTGGCACTGGAGGGCCGCTGGCTGTTGGGCCTAAGGGCGCGGTAGTCGGCGGCGGTACCTCTGTCCTAGTCGGCCCCGCTTGCGGTGTGGTCGGCTGGGGCGCTTGGGTGCTCGGCGGCTCCGGAGTCGATCTTGTACTCAGCCGCGTTTGGGTTGGGCTCGATGTTGCTAAGCTCAGCTGCGCCAGTCCCGGTCTGGGACTCAATGGCCTAGGTACTGTGTCGGCGGGGTCCTTTATCCTTAAACTCCCGGCTGCGGCACTCGGCTTCATGACCTTCGCCTTGCCCTGATCCACAATGGGTTTTTTCCCCGCTCTCTTGGAGTTGGGCTGGGCAGCAGAAGGACTCCTCAGCCTCTTCTTTGACTTGGTGGCCGACAACGAACGGGAGTCGTCATCAAACTCCTCGCACCACTACAGAAAGTTTAACAACATACATCAAACAATGCTAGGCGATTGCGGACACATGTTCACAGGCATTCATCACAGAAGGAGGACGAAGGTTACCTCGGGGCAGGGCCGACCATGGTTATAAGCTGCGATGATGCGTTTTGCATCCTCGGTCTCGATTACCCCGCTGGAGAAATAACCTAACAAGGTTTTAGTTACCTTCTGCTGGTCAGCCGACTCGTGGCTTTCTCGGTCATGGCCATGTTTTCCTTGGTAATCCCAGCCGAATGAGCTCCTCAGCTTCAGCGGCTGCACGCGCCGGTTCAGAAAACACCTGGCCACCCAGGGCCCGGTTAAGCCGGCTCACTTGAATTTCACCAGTTTCTCCAGCAACTGATGCACTTGGCCCATCTCTTCAAAGGTTGGATCTGAAGACCAATTGGATGAAACCACTGGTGGCGAGCCGGTGAACGGAGGCAGGGAGGGTTCCAGATTAGATCAGTAGAACCACTCCTTATGCCAACCTTTCAAGGAGGATTTCAAGGGAAGATCGATATATGTTTTCTTCCTCTCGCCTCTCAACTGAAGGCCAGCCCCCCCAATCACCTGAACATTATTCTTGGAGGGCTGGGGCTTAACATGGAACAAATGCTTGAAGAAGTTAAGGTGGGGTTCCACACCCAAGAAGAACTCGCAAAGAGTCACGAATATGGAGATTTGAAGGATTGAGTTGGGATTTAGATTCACCAACTCCAACCCGTAGAAGTCAAGGAGATGGCGGAAGAACGCGGAGGAGGGAAGAAACAAACCCCGGTCGAAAAAAGAGGTGAAGACGACAATTTCGCCGGATTGGGGGTTCGGAACTGACTCACCCTTGGCCGGACGCCAGTGGATAACGCCCTGGCCTTGTAGCTTCAGTTGACTCTCCAGGAGCTTCAGCTTCATCGAGCCGCAATCCGAAGTCGGCCAGGCATTCTTCGATGCACCCGCAAGGTTCAAGGCCCTCGGCATGGCTGGAGCGGAGAAATTTGGGGGAAATGCGATTGGGGGCTTGGAATTGACAAGAAGGATCGGAATCACCCGAGTTCTAGTGGGGAACAGCAAGCAGCAGTGAACCCTAGCAAAGCGGGAGGCGAAATTTCGGCGTGGAGGCGGAAAACGAAACGATTGGTCGCGTGGGGAAGATAGAGGAATCTTTTCTCTCTCCCTCAGCCTTTATAGAGCCTGTGCCGACTAAATGGGTTTGGGCCTACACAGTCGAAGTTGGGCCACCAAAGATATGAGTTTCTACAGTAGCACGCTCAATGTGGGCCGCTTGAAGGCCGAGTTAAAATTGCGGCGCTGGTGTTACTAGCAGGAATCGATGAGGTAAACAGGTATGCTTCATGGAGGCCTAATTGCTAAATGTATATGTTTGGGTATCTGTTTTATCCGCCAGGTCTCGAGGATATATCCTTATAAGGATCACAAGCTGGTCTTCATTAAAATTAGGGATGCATGTATCTTTCTCGAGTACACCTGACCACGCAATGGATTTATTTTCATAAAGTGGTACTCGGCCTATATGCTTGGCCACCAGTTGCCAGGAGCAACATTATTCCAGCTGATATGATGCTGAAGAGTCTAAAGACTGCAAGGTTAAAGATCTTTGACTTTATGTTTAATTGTCTTCACAATTAAGCACAAAGTCGGGGGCTACACCTAATAGGTGCTCCTATTCGGTGCACACTATTCATATACCAACATGAAGCCCTTCATAGCCTCGTTGCCAGCTGACATAAAGCAGGACTCGGGAAGAAGAAACACTCGGACATGGAGTACTTGGGAGCAATGCACTCGGGCAATCTTCACTGTGGA
Organism: Oryza meyeriana var. granulata; assembly: GCA_003991445.1. Classification (NCBI taxonomy): domain Eukaryota; kingdom Viridiplantae; phylum Streptophyta; class Magnoliopsida; order Poales; family Poaceae; genus Oryza; species Oryza meyeriana. The sequence goes on from RYFJ01004328.1 coordinate 22,617, forward strand.
GGACAAGCACTCGGCATCAGCTGTGACTCAACTATGAAGGTCTCAGGGGCAACTGTGGAGGCCATGGGCCCCGGGTACCTCATCACAAGCATATGGGCCATTTGGATAGAGGATGGGCCAAGACTTGTAATTAGAGATATAATAGCACCCGGTAGATTTTGCCTTGTACAGAAAGGAATATACAGTCTTAGCCGGGTAAGATGTATCTCTAAGAAGGAAATCCCTTTGTCGTATCCGGCTGGGATTCCTATCTTGTACCCCTGTCCCCTAGTATATAAGGGGAGGCAGGGCGCCCCATGAGGGCAGAAGATCATTGATCGACGCATATCCTCAAAGGAATACCACCATAACTGGACGTAGGGTATTACCTCACATCGAGGACCTGAACCAGTATAAAAACTCCTTGTGTTCCTTTACAGTCCACCGAGTTTTCCCTTGCCGAGTAGCCCTATAGTTATATTGCCGGTGTAAAACATCGACAAATATACTAAAATTAGACGTAGGGTATTACCTCACATCGAGGGCCTGAACCAGTATAAATCTCCTTGTGTTCCTTTGTAATCCACCGAGTTTCCACCGGCCGAGTAGCCCTATAATCCTATTGCCAGTGTAAAACATCGACAGTATGATTTGGTGATGTAGAAGTTTTTGCGACAAGGCATTTCCCAAACCCTCTCAGGTTACCCCATGCAACTGGAGGGGTCCTCGAGACCAACACAGGGTAGGGTCCATGATCATTGTCGATGTTTACACTGACAATAAGAATATATGGCTCTCGTTGAAACTCGAAACTCGATGGACTGCAAAGGAAGCACGAAAAGGTTTATTGTGGTTCAGGCCCTCGAGATGAGGTAATACCCTACGTCCAGTTGTTGTGTATTTTCTTTGAGGATGTATGATTGTGATCTTGGTGATTCTGGTGAACCCCGATGATCTTGCCCTCAGGGGGTGCCCTGCCTCCCCTTATATATTGGGGGATAGGGTTACAAAGTAGGAGTCCCAGTCGGACTACGACCAAGAGATCTCCTTCTAGGAGTACAACGTGCCCGACTAGGACTGTATTTTTCCTGTCGTACAAGGCTAAGTCTACCGAGTTCTATTGTATCCCTAATTATAAGGCTAGGCTCATCCTCTGTCCGAGTGGCCCAATAGCTTGTCATGAGGTACCCGGGGCCCATGGCCTCCACAGCAGCCCCTGAGACCTTCATAGCTGAGTCACAGCTGAAGTCAAGTGCTCACCCTCCACGGTGAAGAATTCTCGAGTGCATTGCTTCCGAGTACTCTTTGTTCAAGTGCTTCTTCTCCCGAGTCCTGCTTCATGTCAGCTAGCAGCGAGGCTATGAAGGGCTCCATGTAGAATATGAATATGTGGGGCATCGAATAGCGCACTATTAGGTGTAGCCCCCGACTTTGTGCTTAATTGTGAAAAAATTAAACATAAAATCAAAGATCTTTAATCTTGTAGTCTTTCCCGAGTAGTGCACTACTAGTATATGAGACTCTTCAGCATCATGTCAGCTGGAATGATTTTTGCTCATGGCAATTGGTGGCTAAGCATGTAAGCCGAGTACCACTTTATGGATTTTAACCCAATATATGGTCAGGTGTACTTGAGAGATATCTGCATCCCCAATTTTAATGGAGACCAGTCGTCGATCCTTATAAGGATATATCCTCAATACCTAGTAAATAATGAAGATACCCGAATGTATACATCCGATTGTAAGCTTAGCATGAAACATATCTTGATTATTTGATCGGTTTCTGTGAATGACACCTGCACTGTGATTTTAATACAGCCAGCAATCGGCTCTACAGAGCGTGCCATGTAGAAACTCATATCTTGTGGCCCAATACCGAATTTGTAGGCCCAAGCCCACTTATCAGCACAGGCTCTATAAAGGCGGGGGGAGAGAGAAAAGATTCCCTCATCTTCTCCAATCCACCAATCGTTTTGTCTTCCAACTTCCGCGCCAAAATTTCGCACCTTGTCCTGCTAGGGTTTGCCATTGCTAGCACTTCCCGCTCGAAACTCGGGCAATTCCGCTCCATTACATCAATTCCAGTTCCAAATAGCATTTCCCAAATCTCCTCGTCTTTAGCCATGCGAGAGCTTTGGAAATCCGGAGGTGTCTGCTAAAACCTGGCCGACGTCGGATTGTGGCTCGACAAAGTTGAAGTATCTGGAGAAGTCACTGAGATGTGCCAGTGCGTGAAAGTCATCCATTGGTGTCCGGACTGAAGGGGAATCGATTCCGGCCCCCAATCTAGTGAGACTGTAGCCTTCGCCTCTTTCTTTGACCGGGGTCTTGCTCTTGCTTCTTCGGACTTTCTTCGCCAACTTCTTTCCTTCTACCAGCTAGAGTTAGTGAATCTAAACCCCAACTCCATCTTGCAAATCTCTATCTTGGCAACTTTGTGTGAATGTTTTCTAGGTGTGAAGCCCCATCTCAATCTGTTGAGATACTTATTCCACATCAAACCTCAGCCCTCCAAAAACAAAGTCCAAGTGATAGGGGGAGCCGGTCTCCAACTTAGGAACGAAATGAAAAAGATTTATCTCCATGTTCCTCTAAAAACCTCCCTGAAGGGCTGGCATAGAGAATGATTCTATTGCTTTGATCTTGAACCTTGTCTGCCCTTTTTTACTGGTTTGTCTCCGGAGGTCGTGCCCAGCTGGTCTTCTGTGCCAAACTTTGAGGAGATGGGCCAAGTGTATCAGTTAATGGAGAGAATTGAAAAGCTGAAGAACTCTGGATTGACTGGTCCCTGGGTGGCCAGATGTTTCCTGAACTGCCGTATCAGGCCCTTGAAGCTGAGAAGCCACTTCGACTGGGATTATGAGGGAAAAATAATCCCAGCCGAGAATACCCAGATTTAACTGACAAGTATAAGGTGACTGATATCTTGCTCAGCCTTTTCACCAACGGGGTGGTTGAGACAGAAGATGCAGAGCGCGCCACCGCGGCTTACAGCCAGAAAAGGCCTCGTCCAGAGGTAATGTTGAGATGCTGATTGCTGAATTGCTGTCCATCTGTGATGAATGTCTATGGATATGTATCCTGGATTGCTCTGCAATGTATGATATATATTGTTGAATCACTTGCAGGAATGTGAGGAGTTTGACGATGACTCCCAAACTTTGTCGGTTGCCAAATCAAAGAAAAGGCCATTGAGTCCTTCTGCTGCCCAGCCCAGCTCCAAGAGAGCTGGGAAGAAACCGGTTGAAGACCCGGGCAAGAAGGGAGCTAGCAAGCCGAGTACTGCAGCCGGAAGCCTGAAGATAAAGGACCCCGCCAGCACTACTCCCAGGCCGCTGAGTCCAAAACCATCGTCTCTAAGCCTGAGACCAACATCACTAGGCTCAGCAACATCGAGACCAAGGCTGGTGCCACCGAGTACGAGATCAGTGACATCGAGCCAAAGAGCGGCGCCACTGAGTGCTTTGACGCCCTAGTCAGCCATACCAGAGACTGGACCGACCAAGAGCAAAACGCCACTGCCGACTGCCGCGCCGACTAGCCCGACAGCCAACGGCTTACTACCGCCGACATCTGGAGCCCCCTCGCGGAGGTTCAAGTCCTCCAAGAGGTAAGCAATCTTGAATCTTCTGAAAATCTTGATCAGTGTAATAGTGCCTTGATATTGACTCATTGTGCAGGAGGCGAGTAGACATAGATCTCAAGGAGACTATGCCGACTGCTCTGTTGCCGACCCCACCAACCCATTCCGAGCCAAACACTAACAAGCTCATCTGCTGAGCCGATGACTGCCTAGCTGTAGAACTAAAGCTATCCCGACAGCAGGACTGCTAGTGCCGGCTGACCAAGGGACGAGTACTAAAGCCGTTGCTCCAGCCCCTGAGCGAGTCCCAGAAGCCCAAGCAGCTGCCGAGTCAGGAGCCAGGACCTTGTTGCCATCCATGTCGTTGTCGTCTTCAGATGAAGTGGATCTTCCTAGACTTTGAAGCCCCTCCCGAGGTTCCAAGAACATTCATTGGGTATCCCTGAGGGAATCACGGAAAGCTACGAGCATGATGAGGAGGCAGCGGAAAGGGAGCGTGAAGTTCTTCTTCGTGCCGCAATCGCTGCGTCCCGGGGAGTCCAGGTATGACCCTCACCATATTGAGTTCTTAACAGTCTTCCTTGTATTGGTTCTCTGCCTCTTGACTATGTTTTGTTCTGTTTTTGCTCCGAGCAGAAGGATAGTCGGGACCGCTCCAGAGAAAGTGAACAAGGTCTTGACCAGCTCGCCCCCATCTCCAATGATTGGGCCAGCTCCAGGCTTGCCAAGGCGACCTGGAATGGTCTAGTCAGGAGAGGGAGACTTGGCTAAGGGGAGCAGTTGACCAGCTCAGGAATGAAAAGTGGGCTCTAGCCGAGAAGATCAAAAGTAAGTCTCCTGTATTTGTCTTCCGAATAAATTCCAAGTATATTTCTCCAACTTTGTTGTTTCCCGACTGCCCGGTTGAGTCCTAACTGTAATCTCGAGTTCTTGACTATTTTGATATACAGCCCTTGAAGTCGAGTTGAAGACCTAGATAGAGGAGAAAAAATAACAGGAATCTGAGCAAAAGAAAGTTGAAAAGGCTAAAGCTGAACTGGAGAAGGCCAAAGCCAAAGTAGAGGCCGACTATGCAAGTAAGCCTTCCCTCTGACAATAACCTTAACCAATCCTTTTGTTACTCTGACTGTAGTCTTGGCTAACAAGTATACTCATCAATGAATCTGAGCAGCTTCAAGAGCCAATGCCCAAACCTAATTTCAAGCCTTTGCAGAGGAGATTAAAGTCGTTAAGGAGTCACGAGAGATTCTTGCTGAATCCGTGAAAGGGCTCCTTGACATTATGGATCCTCACCACGTTGGAACCAGCTCCAATACAATCTCCCAGGTGCATGCGTGCCTTAGCAAAGCCCTGAGTATCTTGAAAAAGTACTCGGATGAGCGTGTTGCTGTCGGCGTGGCCCAGGCCCTTGCCATGACCAAGTCGATCTAGCCCTAGGGTAGACCTCGAGGCCATCGGCGAGGGGTTTGCCGAAGAGACAACACCTGAGGAAGCACTGGAGTTGATCACCCAGGCGAGGCCGACTGCAGAGGCGATCACAAAGGACCTGGAAATGTAAGAACAAACCATTATGCAGTCGGTGTATGTAAAGTTTTTATAAAGACATGTGTAAATATATGTGCAATGCAGCCGAGTTCTTGGTTTTCCTTAGTTATCATTAGCTTTACCCGACATATTAGTCTGCGCCGAGTTGATCGATAGGAACTTAATAAAATTATTCACCTCAAAAAGCTATACTCGAGCAAATATAACATAGTCGTTGTAAGACTTCATAACTGAGATAAAACAAGCTCGTATTTTGTTAACAAAGCACATATAATACATGCAGCCCCCCGACTCACTACTCGGTTGAAACAAGCGGCGTAGTGAGTTAGAGAAAAACTTTATACATATGTATGTGAGAAAGTACAAAACTTAGGTATAGAAATGACGTAGCTGTTCTATATTCCATGAGTTGCTGACTAGGGCACCATCTTCAGTCTTCAGTCGGTAGGCGCCCGGCCGAGTCACCTCAGCGATAATGAACGGCCCTTCCCACAAGGGGGATAGTTTGTATTTTTCTCAAGACGAGATCCCCGGCCAAAAAGGCGCGGCCACGGACATTTCGACTGTGATAACGACGCAGACCTTGAAGATACCTTGCCAATTGGATGATTGCGATGTCCCTAGCTTCCTCCAACTGATCGAGTTGAACCAGTCATTTTTCGTTGGATTATCTCTGAGTAGGCCGAACTTGCGGAGAGCCAAACTCTAACTCGTTGTAACAGACAACCTTAGCACCATAGACCAGGAAGAAAGGGGATTGCCCTGTTGCCCGACTAACTGTGGTCTCAGAGACCAGAGAACAGATGGGAGTTCTTGTACCCACCGCCCTACATATGATTGTAGTCGGTCGAATATCCTGGCCTTGATACCTTGTAAGACCATGCCATTAGCACGCTCACCTACCCATTGCTCCGTGGGTGTGCCACAGAAGCATAACAGATCTTGATGCCGAAGTTGTCACAGAAATCTTGAAAAATGCCGCCCGTGAACTGAGTGCCGTTGTCCGTTATGATGCGGTTAGGAACCCCGAATCGGTATAGTATACTCATGATGAAGTCCTTTGCTCGTGCTGCTGTTATGGTAGCAACAGGTTTTGCCTCAATCCACTTTGTTAATTTATCCACTGCGACGAACAAGTGTATGAACCCTCTTGGCAACTTTCTTGAAAGGCGGCCCGACCCATATCAAGCCCCCATACTGCAAGGGCCAAGAGATTGGGATGGTTTGAAGTTCTTGGGCTGGAAGATTTGTTTGTCTTGAATAGAATTGATAACCCTCGCATGTGCGAACTATGTTTTATAAGCATCTGCTACTGCTGTTGGCCAGAAAAATCCCTGCCTGTAAGCCTTTCCGACTAACGTCCTGGATGCGGAATGGTTGCCACATATGCCCGAGTGGATCGATTGCAGAATTTGCTTGCCCTCCTCGGGTGTGATGCAACGCATGAGGACTCCGGATGCACTTTTTCGGTTCAAGTCTTCTCCGACTACTAGGAAACATTTTCTTCAACGTTTGATTTGTTTGGCTTCGCTGCGATCTTCTGGGAGTTCATCATCCAAGAGGAATTTGAGAACTAGAGTCCGTCAATCTTCAGTACTTCGTCTGTTGCCGGGGTAGGTTCATCCCCCGACTATTCAGTTATTGATTTCTCTTCTTGACTAATGGCTCCATTAGTTACTCGATGAAAATCCCAGTCAGGACCACTTCTCTCTTGGATCCTATGTTAGCCAATTCGTCTGCAGCATCATTGTATTGTCATAATACATGAGTTATCTCCAGCCTGTCAAACTTGTTTTCCAGCTTTCTGACCTCCTGACAGTACGCCGCCATAGTATCGTCGAGACATGTCCAGTCTTTCATGACTTGGTTCACCACGAGTTGAGAATCCCCACGTACAACCAGTCGACGGATACGAGTGATTATAGCAATGCGGAGACCGTGGATGAGTGCCCGTACCGGTGACATTGTGGGACAGCCGAACAAGTAATCTGGAGAATGTAGTTGGTGTTTTTTGCCGGTTCGGGTGACGTTATACCACACCGGCCCCAGGCCACCGATCCGGTAGAACCGTTGAAGTAAAATTGTTCCAATACTACTAGCTTGTCGGTTGTTAAGTCATCTGCACTTCCTGTCCAGTCGGCCACAAGTCGGCTAGAGCTGAGATTTGGATTGCTGTCCATCGGCTGATAAGGGTGAGTGTCGAACACCATCAACTCAGCGCCCATTTAGCGATTCGTCGTGGCTCGGCGGTTGTGTACGGACACGCTGAGAGGATCATGATGTGACACCGTGACTTGATGTTGACTGGAAATAATGCACTACTTTCCGGACATGATGATAGCCATATAGTTAGCTTCTAGACCTAGAGGATAATCTCATCTTTGAGTCGGCTAGGAACATCGCTGACGAAGTAGACTGGCCGTTGAATTTTCCTGTATACTGGACCCGGCTCTGATGCTCGATCACCAACATCATGCTGACTACCTGAGTGGTTGCCGCCAGACATAACATTTCAAGGCTCTTGGGCATAGGTGATGCCATACTGGTGGTGATGTGAGAAATTTCTTGCTGTCTTCGAAGGCTTACTGGGCCTTCGGGAGTCCATTGAAAATTCCTGCTTTCTTAGTATTTTGAAGAAGGGCATTCCCCGTTCGCCTAGTCGGGCGATGAATCGGCAGGGTAGGTGGGGGGGGGGGAGGTGCCGCCAGTAGCCTGTCAAGCTTCTGGACGTCCTTCTGGCGTGGTGTGCCATGTCTCCATGATGTGTGATTTCTCTGGGATTGCCCAATGCCGCCGATGCGATACGATGACAGTCGATATCTTTCTAGCATGGCACACTGAAGGCATCTTTTCCGGGTTCACTTCATCTTGAATCTTCGAAGATTTTGGAAGGTTTCCTCCAAGTCGCGATGAGTGTTCTTTGGGACCTTTGTCTTGATCAACCACTATCGACATATCGCCTCCACATTGCGCTTGACGTGAGTGTGTTACACACCGCGTGAATATCTCGTTGATATGGTTGCCTTGCGTTTTTCAAACCGAACGCATGGTGATGATGATGCAGTAACTCTGAACGCATGATTGAAAGAAGCTCTGCAGGGCAGTCCTCCTTCTGTCAGGCTGATTTGGGTGACCTCCCGATAGCAGTCGAGAAGCCGAGAAGTTCACACCCCGCGGTAGAATCCACCACCTGTCTATTCTCGGTGACAAATGGTCTTTGGGCACGTCTGTTCAATCGGTGTAGTCAGATGCACATGCGCCATTTACCGTTCTTCTTCGGAGCAGGACTGGGTTCCAGCCAATCCGAGTGGTAGACCTCTTTGATGAACCCGGCTCGATGGGAAAAAGGAAGGGGAAAGGGAAAGGAAAAAAGAAAGCAGAAAGGGCGAAAAAAAAATAGAAGAAAAAAAAGGAGCTTGTTATATCCCCGAATAACATCTTTTGCGGTCCTGATGACGAACGCCGGTTGCTTAACTGGCTGGCGTTTGGCTTGACGTTGAGAATGCCGATCACCTCCCTTGGGACAGCCAGGCAATGTCCGGAAAGGTTTCCAAGAAAAAATTCTTGTTCACT
>RYFJ01004329.1:0-48774 GCA_003991445.1 Oryza meyeriana var. granulata
GAGCTCCTCCAGGCACGCCCGGCCTGTGTCGCGTCACCTACGCGCCGCGTCTCCACCAGCTGCAAAATGCCCCAAGAAGCCCTCAACCGGAGGCAGGAGCCAGACGGAGCATTCTTGGGCGTCAGGTCCGTCCCCAATCCAGCCGCCGCCCACTCGCGCCATAAACCCGATTCTGGCCATCCGGGTGAGCCCCAGAGCCAAATTCCTCCTATTCGCAAGAATCGATCCTAGGGGAGTTGTCTCCAAAACCTCGTGCGCGCACACCTCCTCTTTACGAGATCAGGCCACGCCCCAGGGCATGCAGAGCCCGCCCTGTTCCCTCCCGCAAGAGGCCGGTCGCGCTACTTTCCTGCCGCCGCCGCCGAATCCGCCGCCAAGGTCGCCCCAACTAATAAAGCCAGCCGCTTCCCTGTGCCTAGCCGGCTCTGGAACACTTCCACAGAACTCGGCTCGCACAGCGCGCCCCGGCGCCGCGGGCAAAGGACTCGCCGGTCCTCGTCCAACCCCACGGTGAGAACCCAGACATCTGGAGAACCGCACATATATGCTTCGTATCGGCCAGCTTGAGCACGTAGACGATTCACCGTCGACCTGAAAAGAGCCGGCCGCTGGAGCTCGCCGCCGGCGAGATTCGGTACCCGAGTGTCAAGAAGACCACCCTTGCGCTTCACGTAACTCTTCTATCTTTTCTTCTCTGTTGGCGCACAATGCTAGCCGCACCACTGTTTCGTCGCGGCGGGCGAACGCCGTCGCCGGGTCGCCCTGCTGCTCTCGCCCTGCTGCCTCGCGACATGTGGCACCGCTGGCAAGTGGAAAGGCTAAAGCGCGAGGACCGACTTTGCAAAGAAGTTAAACATGCTAGATAAAGAATCATCACTGACCAGTGGCCCAATGTATTTAAATCTGAAAAATAAAGCAAATGTTAAATTGGGGGCAATATTTTGCTCCAGCTGAAAATTGTGCAAACTTCAAAAATCCCATAACTATAATTTCATTTAACTCCATTGGATGAATCAAAATTTGTTGGAATCAAAAAATTATGAACATTTTTATTCCTGTAGATAAAATTGGGGAAATCGTATAAAATTCCTTAAAATAATAAAATCATAAAACACACTAACATTATATTAAATTTACTATTTTCTCATTACTATAAATTAAGGTTTTGTAAAATTGAATTGAAATATTGATCTTTTCTGCAGCAGAACTAAAACAAATTTCATGTTTATGAAAGACACCCTTATATTAACTTGTAATAGGACCTTTACATAAAATTAGAATATATATATGTATTGACTTCCAAAATTATAGGAAATTCGCATGATCTAGCGTCGCGCCGAACTAATATGAACCCAAATTTGTCTATAGGCTTTCGTACAAAATTTGCTCTCTCAATCTACGGAAAAAAGATTATTGGCAGAAATATGTGTAGCTAAAACAAATCTTTATGATTTAATACAAGTATAAATGTTTCGTATACAGGAATATAAAAGTAATAGCAATAATTTCTAAAGACATTTATCCTTAAACTTCCCTCGCATTTGCTGACTGCTGGCTCTAGGAGACCATAAACACACCGCATCTGGCCAGTAATCCGCCTAGGCTAACTACCTGTCCTTCTCAGACACATTGTTAGATTTATATTCTTGATCAAAAAACCTCAGGGCGAACATGCCTACTGGCTGCATGTAACTAAATACACATGACTATATGATCCGCAGATGTCGACGAAGTTGATAAACTCCACTAGTACTCTCCTCTAATAGTCCGACTCAGCTTAGCGCTGAGACAATAGAAACTTCTTACCAAAACTCATCAAGAACCAGTACGCAGGCTGTGGAGCCGTCGCCGCTCCCCGAGCATAAGAGCTAGTTCTCATTTTAAGAATGTACCTTTAAGTCATTTAATGAGTGTTCTCCGTACTAGACGTATTATCTGTAACCGCATACACCTCCTCCGTCTGCTAGCGTCTTCACCTAGAGATTATCTGTCTTCGAGATATGCGAAAATCACACTAATACAGTCAGCAACTCCTTCACTAAATGCCGTGTCACCGCTCTGTATTACCCAAAACCAATACTAACCCCCGCGTCTAAAGTTCCGGCACCTTCGGCACGCATTCATACCATTCTCGGCGTTGCCGTCATGAGTATACCCGCTCTCTCGCTCTAAATCTATGCTCCTATATAAGGTACAAATCACCGGATTACATACATAGAAGATGTAAATTCACTCAACGCGAGGACGCCCAGTAATGATAAATAGAATTTACTTCACCTAATTACTTTAGATAAAGTGAGCGCCACCGCTAAGGTATCAGAATCTCTGCATGTTTAAGCATTTTGGATTTTTTCGGCATTATTTGCTGATTTATTCTGCCTCCTCGCAATGCGGCGTCGTCCGGTGAGCACCAACTCTATACTTTTCTTTCTAGAATAACCGAGTCTCCTCTGTCTTCCCGGCCATCTGCTTGCAGGCCAAGAAGCTGAGATCAGTTGGTATCGGTACTCAAAGTAAGGCAAGTATTTCTCCTCCCCTTGAACAAATTGATACATCCTCGCTCACTGTTTTCCCACTGGGCGAGGAATGAAATGTTTGTTTCACATTGACCAAATTGCACTGCGTATTTGTGAAGCACAACGGTACTCGCACAGGTTGGCTGGTAAATCTGAGCGTACGTATTCAGTCATGCAAACCGCCCTATAGAGTTGCATGAGCCATGTCCAGCGCCTCGTCGACGGTCTTACCAGAACGCGGTTTCGTAAGCTATTTTCTAGCACCCTGTTGGTGACCCTCTCGGGCTTTAGTTAAGTACTGAGTCTCCTTTGAGCTCCACTCTCCATCTTTCTATGTCTCCCAGCTGCCCTGTGTGGTCGTTCTCGAATAGCGTTGTCAAGTTAGAGTCAAGCCCGTCACTTGCATGCTTAGTATGCCCCTCGTGCTTCAGGTTTACGGCTGCACAAACGATATATTATCGTCATCGTTGTATCATTGTACTATAGCGCCCTGTTGGAAAATTGGGACATGTCTACTAACTTTCTTATGCTTGGATCTAGCATGTACGCCTTGGTTATTTGTGACTAGAGTATCGAAAACCTCGATCTATTAGTACCACTTGTCGGGTGGCACAAGTGTCGTGACTGCCATTATTGCACACCACCGTAGTTGCACGCTAGCGCTAGGCGGGAGTGCCGTTCTGCGTCCATGAGTCGATTAAAGTATAAACTCAAGTCTGCTATAATCGGTGTACTCGCATATGTTAAGCACGCCACGTACAGCAACGAGGTGCTCGCTAGCGCAGATAGGGATAAACAGTCCCACGCCCTACAGCAGTCGGAGATATTCACAGGTTACTAATGCTGCTGTGTCTATTTTCTCGTCACAACATGATCAGCTAGTCGTATGGGGCAGCGCTCCGTACAAAGCAGAACCGTCTGGTCGAGGATCCTCATCGGCATCAGTCACCTTGCTTACAGCGAGCCGCCTCTCCTTCCTCACCCCATGGGAAGCTACCTATATTCGCCTATAGCGTGGCAACGGATTACTATGCCGTGTCTGACTTAGTCCAGTACTTCAAGCTTGATTGGTCTCTCGGGCGGCGACGCCAGGGTGGCTGCCGTCACGCGCTGGGTTAAAGGCGTGCGGCCCGGACGCCTTGCTAACCCTCGCACCGGCCACCTAAGTTTGGTTGTGCACCGCCAGTCTCGGATTGTTATTTAATGTCACGCGCCGTAGATGCATCTCTGCTTTAATCGTCACCAATGTGAGTCAAACTCGGGCGGTGCGCTCTACCAGTCATCGTCATCGCTAAGGGCTAACTGTTACGCGCTATCTGTGACCAGCTGCTGTTAATGACAACTCTAGACCGCATTCAATGTGCACGAATGTCGGTGTTCACTCACACCATCACTGCCTAACGGCGTGGTTTCACGTGATCTAGGTCATCGCCAGTAGGCCCCACCTTTTAGGATAAACTACAGCGAGACCCATAATTACGTGTGGCTATATTTAATCGAAACATCAGACGAGAAACATTGACTATCTTGAGAGTTAATTATATCTTTCACCGCTATAATTTTCGCCGATGTCTTCTAATTCAATCTTCCAAAGGATGCCAATATCTTTTCCATTTGAATCCGAATCGACCCTTATCTGATGCACCGTAAAATCATGAATCTTCGATAATCATAATTGCTACCATTGTGTTATGATTTTTAAATAGTATTTTGCTTATTTATTGAGTTAATATGTTTTATTTGGAATATTTTGTACTTGTAAGGATTCGGATATTTTCTATCGTGACGTATAATCGTTAATTGCGTACTCATCTAGTTACGTAGTCTTGGTTGCGCGTTGTTGCCAAGATGTCGGAGGGAGCAGCAATGCAGCGGAGGAAATATGAAGTTATCGGTTGATCACAAGTATCCTCTACTGATCTGTTGACATTTTTGGACTCTAGCATGTTAGGCTATAAGTTTTTATAACATCAGATCAACTCTCCTTTGATGAGTCAAAATGTATTGTGAAACTAAAATTAACCCATTTTATGCAAGAACCGGAAAAATCGTATATCAAAAGTCTATTATCTTAAAGTACTCGTGATGATAGAAAGATCTCGATCATTGAATTGCATTAGAATGTGAGGGAATTTTAGTTCTTTACTAAGCCCAGTACATCTATGTATTTACTAGATATGAGTTAAGATTGCAGGTACGATACATCTTGCGTATGTTATTTGTTAACATTGATACTCTTTACTGTAGGTTGAGTGGCTACGGGAAATCCTGGCTTATTACTACTTCTTCAGATTGATTGATAAGGTGAGCTGGACCGATCTAGTTTTACGTGAGGTGCATCTGTATGGATTGAACAAGTTAGCTCCGGAGGTTCGATAATTCTTTTTTGATCACATCCCTGCCTAGAAACTCTATAGGAGCCACTATTATTATATGTAGCGTAACTGAGATTTGTATTCAATTTAGTTTACTATATATTGTGTACATACATAATTAAATGGAGAATAACATTAGACGAAATTAAAAGTGTAGACTAGCATTATCCTCGCGAGCCGGCTAGTCTTGCATGAGTTAGTACGAGTGGGGGTCGTTAATAAAACATGTTAAATATAATCGTGAACATATAGATGATAAGTTTGATTCAGAGGATGGTGGGTTGGTGCCGTAGAAATCTCTCAAAGATAATGGGTATGTGGATGAGTCGCCAGCTTGCTACGGTTTTCGTCGTATGGTTTAGAGGAGTCATTTAAAAACCGCGTTTGCGCTCGGAGTACGAGTCTGTATCGTTGCGAAGCAAATACTCGTGCTTAACCACAAGCCCAGCATGGAGTCATAATTTTGGTAAGATCCAATGTGGTCACAAAATAACGTCTTTCTACCGTGTTCTCACGGTCGCCGCAAGTGTTGTGCGGAGTTTGTGTGGCTTTGCATGATAGTCAATTAGTGAGTACTATCTGCAAATGCTAAGGCGTCTAAATAAGTCGAATCGGTATGCAGTGGCGTGGAGTTGGATTTACATTGTTTTTATTTTCGCTTGCGTCGCTTGGAGATGCGCCTGATCAGCTCTCTGAACTCAGATATTTCCGCGTTGTTGTACCCATTACTCTTATAAGTGTGAGAGCGCAAGGCGGTGGCCTGGTCAGCGGGTGGCACTCCCTAATGTTAAGCGGAGTATACTATGATTTTATATAGAGAGGGTCTTGATTAGTACAAATTCGACTTTTCGCGAGTGTTTTAAACATTGTGAGTGGGTCAATTATAAGACAGCTGAGCAACACACAGATGAATATTCTGTAAGAGAGTGAGAGTAAATATCCTTCGATAGGGTATAATGATCATATTGGGCTAACCTAACCTTGCTCAATGTAGCACAAGAAGTCATCAAATTGACTACTTCGCCGAGCTTCCGCTTGCTACTGCTTGTGTTGAGACTGAGCGGATCCTACGAAAATGGCGGATCAAGGGAGGATGAAACGATCGACACGGAACGAGGGACACGTTAAGAGATGACCCACGGACACTAATTCTGTAGAGCACGGCTCTAAGTAAATACCTAGAGTAAGAGGAGTAGTTATTATCAGGCAATAAGCCTCATCGATACAGGTGTTGATAGATATAAATTAGAATACGGCAGAAAGAACTGGTAGAAGCAGAAACAAATGTAGGAGGGTTTGGACGAGAATACAGAGATTCGAGGGCGTGCACGCTGGCGAGAATTATTTAGAAAATAGCGAGAGCGAGAGATTAGGGCAGAAGGGGTAAATCACTTCTCGGAATATTCCTGTCCCGATGCGTCATGAACCGTGTACCATTGAACGAGATATTTAAAACTAGACATAAATGGAAATACTAGACGCAGCGGAGTTGCTAGTTGGCGATTAGACATGACATTATGTACAGAGGCGCAAGTACGGAGACAGGGACGCGATTCACAAAAGGTATGGTGTACCCACACAGAACTTTCCGAGTCACGACTACGAGAGGGGAATTTTTGCAGATAAAAATGCGCTTAGAACGGCAACTAATGTGTGAATTCTATGGTGAGAAGAAATGATTGCAAGATAAAGTGGTTGCTCTCGTGTACAGATGAGGCTCGAGAACATACTGCTGGCTCTTGGTATTCTGAGAGAGTGACAGTTAACCCGTGATGTATTAGTAAAGATGAGATTTATGGTATATTGAGAGACGACTGAGAACTCGATTTGTGCAATGTAGAGATGCAATGGAATGCAAGAGGGCTGAGCAAGGGAATTCATACACTTCGTCCTCTGGAACTACTCCTGTCTTGGTCTCTTTGGCTCTCTTCCTTTTTTTCACTATCCGCAGCATCGGAGGGATTGCAGGCCGCTCGGAGTCGCTCCAAGATTACCATGTGCTCTGATGCCGCCCGAGGGCGCCTCGAAGAGACGCTACGCCTACAGTCACAGCACGAGCCAGGTATGCGCTTCTGTCTTATCGGCCGTGTGCTTGTCGCGCGCCTCCGCTCTTGCAGCGGTCCCGCCCTGCTCGCGCTGCCCCGCACCTGTTCCATCCTCTGCCTGCTGGATCCCTTGCCGAGCCCGCGTCTCGCACTGCGAACCAGCCCGGAGTTGGTATACAGCGGTTATCGGTGGAGTCGTGAGGACGCGCGCGGAAGTGTGACGAGGGCACACTGCGAAGTCAAGCATCTCTGACTGTCTTGACTTCGGCGCACGCCTTGCCAGACCGAAGTCAAGAAGGCTCCTGACTGCGCAGCAGATGTAACAAGGCGAATTGAGCTCTTCATAGGCAAAGAGCTTCTGATACATCAGGGAGTAGGCCCATCGGGGGGCCGTCCTGGGAAGCTCAACGCCTGCCGATGCGGGCGAAGGTTGGGAACACGTCTCTCCGCGCGCTGCTGCT
Source organism: Oryza meyeriana var. granulata (assembly GCA_003991445.1). Taxonomy (NCBI): domain Eukaryota; kingdom Viridiplantae; phylum Streptophyta; class Magnoliopsida; order Poales; family Poaceae; genus Oryza; species Oryza meyeriana. Next base: position 7,398 of record RYFJ01004329.1, read on the forward strand.
GTAGGCTCCGAGCTTGGTCACCCGACCGACATGTAGCGGCTCTCGGTCGTGCCTCGCCCGGACCCGATCCATGCCAACCGCGCCGGGGGTTTCGGGAGGACTGCTCGCTTCGCGGCTCCTGCTCCGAACCGGGTCCGGGAGCGAGAGCCGCGGGATCCGCCTGAGGCCCATCAATGGTGTCCTCTCCGGGCATCCGAGAAGGGCGCGGAATGGGTCCCCGAGCACGCGCGTACCGAGTCCGGCGCCGTCCTCCTCATCCTCCAGCACTCGCACTCGTTCAACGGTCGCGGACCGAAGTCCGCCCCACTCCACCGAGTTTCCCGGCGTCCACAGTCCCCTGCTCTCCGTGAACCACGCGCACGAGCCCACGCCGCTCGTCACTCTCCCGTGCACCAGATTGGAGCGCTTCGGCCCTCGTCCTCCCGGCGACTGTATATACCTCCACCTCATCCTGTCCATCTTTTCCCCAACCACGCGCGAGCTTTCCAGTGCCCAGACCCGTCGCCAAAACTCCAGCTCGTGCCCGGGACGCTGCCGAGACTGGGATTGCTGGCCCGGGCCCTGAAGGTAGAACCGGGGCCGGGAAATTCTTCGGCGGCAGAGGCCGAGGAGGGGGCCGGGCGTCATTGCGCACCCGAGCTCCAGTTTTCGCAGCCGACGCGCGCCGGGAGGGTGTACACACCCGGGCGCCGGCGGTGCCGGGCCCGAGGACCCTTAGCATTGTTGGCCGCTCTGCTTGTTTCTGACCGGTAGGCCCAGGGAAGCTGACGTGGCCGGAGACCCCACGCGTCCGCAGAACGTGGGAACCGCTAGTCCCATTTCGCCACACAATGTTTCTGTGATTAAGTCCACCTCCGCACCATTCTTTACAACACTCGCGAGGCACCATCCGGGCGTGTCCGGACGGCCGCAGTGCACTCCGACGCTCCCACGGCACTCCGCGCCCAGTGCGCGCACGCGCGAATCTCGGGCGCGCTACACTCCTGAAGCCTGAAGCTCGCCCGCGATTCGTTCACTCGGAGCCGCTCGCCGCGGTGGACGGTGAGTATGACGCTTTAACCGGTGCTACCGCCTCCTTGTCCGGGCGATGTTTCTGCCGCGCGCCGTGTCTCCATTCTCACTCTAACTCCTCCCCGTCCTCGCTCATCTCAGGACACCTCGGCAGCCGCTCCTCTCGCCGTTCCCCGCCGTCGAGCTCCCCGTCCGCCGACGTGTCACGAGGCGCCGCCGCCTTCTTCGTGCACCGTCGTCCTCGCCGCGTCGCGAGCCGCCGGTGAGATACCCACTCTCCGTTTTCCCGTTCATTTTTCCGCCCTCGCGTTGGTCGTGCCGGCCGGGTGGTCACCGTCGTCGACATCGGTCCCGTGGCGCCGCGTTTCCGCTCGGGACGGCTGGCTTGGCCGCCCTTCCCCGGGTCGTCCGATCTGCGGGTGGCCAGATCGGGGGCCGCTCCGGCTGCATCGATATCGCACCGCGTGGTGCGCCGCTCGCTCGGCACGCGGTGGAACTGGTCGCCGTGCGCCTGCCTCCTTCGCAGCCAACTCGCCTGTGGATGCCGCCGTGTCGCGCCGGCTTCCACAGTCTGGTGAGTCATTAATCGGTTTAACTGCGCATTAACATCACTGGTTCCTAAATTACTATTCACTCTGAAAATAGCAGTAAACTTCAATAAATCATAACTATTATGCGAACTCCTGATTAAGTCCATTAAATTTCATTAAATCCAGAAAAATGCCAAGATCCATAAAGGTTAATACTTAATAGACCCATGTTTGATTTTGAGCGCCATGTACTGTTTTTAATTGTTTGAATGCACTGATTTTTGTAGATACCCCCGGTATTCTCCTGCGTATTTCGAGATCGTAGCCGACAACCTGAGCCGGAGCAAGGCAAGGTCGCACTGAAACTTTGAATCAATTTGTCAACCTCCATTTTCATTTAAATTGCTGTTGTTTACGCAATAACATCGCATTGTAGGGTACACAAATTTATCATGTGGATTGGTAATTATACAATGTTAGGCGCAGGCCCTTAGTTTTGATAACTAAATCTCTTTGTCAGTGGTAATATATTTTGATATGAAATTGCATATGACTGAGATTCTCACGCCATTAGACAACAGTAGCTCACTCTGTATGGGTAAATTAAATAATGTCTTTTTATATGATTCGGAGCTCAATGTCGGAAGGAACCCATGGATAGGTTGTTGTTAAACTTCCTAAATTTTGACCTAATATATGGTGGGCTGTGGGGTGTGGTTTGCTTGTCACCCATGGGCAATTTAAGACCGTTCGCGGGAAGACTTGGGCAACTTCCCGTACTTGCCACAAGCCAGCGTGGGCAAAACGGCTGGGCTTGAAGCGTTTTCTTCTCGCCTCTCCTAGGCACTGACAAGAAGAGGGTGGGCGTGATGGAGTTGATCGGCCCGGGGTAAGGGTTGATCGTGCCGGATTCACCAGTGGCGCCAAGGGGGGTAGGCTGGCCAATATGCGTGCCTGTCTGGCAGGTGCAACTAGCGTGGGGTGGATGGTTAGGGAGGGGTTGCCGTGAACGGTCCTGTCACGAGCCTCGCACGGGATCGCTCGTGGGTGTGTGTACTTGGCACACGGGAACGTGTGTGGGGGCTGTGTTCTTGTGGGTACAGTTGCTACACGCTCTGATCAGAGGAGTAAAACTATTTCGAATAGCCGCGCCTGCGTCAGTATAATGGGCAATTGGCCAGACTCACCGTGATTAGTCTCACTTGGACCTAGATAGATTTCGGTTTAAGTCAAACTGGTGTTTGTGGAAGGTGTGTGTCCGGTCGGCGTGGTTGAGCTGACCGGGGGGGTGACGGTTAGCGTGGTTAACGCTAGTCGGCTGGAGACTGGTGAGTGTGGTTTAACTCTCATCAGTTTCGCCTGGTGGTCGTGGTGTAACTTCATCAGCGCGGCCTGATCAAGCGTGGTTTAGCGTTGGTCGGGACGAAGCTGTCGCGCTATACGTTGGCGGTGGTGATGGTTAACGTGGTGTAGCGTAATCAGTGGAGTCCGGGTAACGTGGGTGTAACGGTACCCGGAGGTGTCTGGTGAACGTGGTGTAGCGTTCATCAGTGGAGACTGGTATGAAGCCGTGGTTTTAGCGTCAATCAGTTGGGAATGGTTGGGCCTGGTTAAGGTGGTGTACACGTTAATCGAGGGTCGGAAATGTATTGGTTCAAATATCAACTTTTCAATTGTTTGCGAACTTACTCCTTTTGCAACTGCTTTTCCGCAAATAAACCCTATCCCATCTTTGTAACCCGGGTGCATATGCATATTTGTGGGTGTGGATTTGTTGAGTACTGTGGGTGGTACTTCGGATCCTGCTTGCTCCCAATTTCCCCCCCGCCTAGTGTTGGAGGACGCGTCAGATGAAGATTGCATCCTGAGGAATAGGCACCTGGCTCCGCGGAAGGTGCCTGTGGAATGGAATCGGGACTGCTTGGCCAGACATGTTTTATAGAGCTACTCCGTTTACCTTTTTCCGCTGCATTTTATGTAAATTACAGTTACTCTGTTTGTAAGACCTCTGAACTCGGGTTCAACTTGGTTTGTGTACCTGGCTTTCCTGGCAGGGATTTATTACACATTAATGTTTCAGAAAGCCGGTTCTCGGTGTTCGAACTTTCTGGGCGCTATACAGTAGAAATGACCCGGGTCTGTGGGATTGAGAGATCACAGAGAGAGGTGGTGGTCAATGATGTGGATGACCACGTGGCCGAAGTGGATGAGGTGGCAATGAGGTGGATGCCGACTTGGCAATTAGGGCTGATTTGGCATTGGATCGGGTTACAGAAATCCAATGGCCAAAATTCGATCTGAGGGAAGTCCGACAGTTGAGATTTGGACCGAGGGGATTTTATGTAGATCCAACGGCTAGGATGGATCTAGGGTTTTTGGATGGTTGGGATTTTCTTGGGATTAAACAGAGGGGCCCATATGTCATACTTGAAAGGACCGAGATGTCGTCTAGAGGGGGGGGGGTAAATAGGCAAATTCTGCAATTATCAAAAACTTAATCCAAAGTCAGTACCAAAAACCGGCCAGGACTAGTTTCCCAAACAGGTCAGGCCAGTTTCAAGAGAGGAAGCTGACTCAAAAAGTCGGCCAGGCGGTTTGTTACTGCAGAACCTACATCAAAAAGAATACACCCCTCGATGTAGTCTCTAGCACAAACCAAACTTGAAGATGTGCCTTTGCTAATGTAGCACAGCAGGTCCACTTAGTCCCTGCACAAAATACAAGCACACCAAAGTAGATCAAGCGAAAGTAAAGTAAATGTGCTAGAGATCAAATGTGAGACAAACTGCAATGGAGACACAAGGAGTTTGTTTCCGAAGTTCGGCTTCACCACCGTGAACCCTGCGTCTCCGTTGAGGAGCTTTGTGGTGACCCAAGGTCATGCTATGTCCCTCGATTCCACTATGGCGATCTTTTCCCTTCCGGAGGCAGATCAACCTGCACAAACGAGTCCGTGGCTCACACAAACTTGGGAGCTCACCAGCGACACCTAGCTGTCTAGGAGGCTTCACCTCCAAGAGTAACAAATGCTTCACGAGCTGCGAGACTTCACCTTCAAGTGCTCAAGACTATGGATTTCTCTCTAAAGCTCACACTAAAACTCTCTCTCAATCCAACTCAAGGATTTCAACCAAATCAAGCCTATCTCACAAAGAGAGGTTGGGGAGAGCCTTGCTGGTGTTAGAAAGCCTTTGGAACGTGCAGGAACCAGAATCAACCAGCAGCCCTCAAGGAGAGGGTCAAAGGGTATTAATACCCCTCACAAAAACTAGCCGTTACTGTCAGGGGGAAACCGGTCAGGCCGGTTTACAAAACCGACCAGGCCGATTTTTCAACCCAACTAGCTGTTAGGGGCTAACTTAGAGGAAACTGGCCAGGCCGGTTTGCAAAACCGGCTAGACCGATTTTGCTTTGGTCAGCATACTCAAGTTAATTCTCAATGCTCTCTCACATGAGTTGATCTATGAGCACTTTTGGTGTTTCCATGCAGTCATTGTTGCATCCCTCTGATAGTACGGCATTCCCTATACTCAAGATTGACATTTACAATATTTTTCATCCACTTGAGCTTGTATGTCTTCAACATGCAATACTTGATCATTTCAACTTGAAGTCTTTCAACATTGAACAAGCCACTGAGCATATCCATCTTGAGCTAGTGACTTTGATCTTTCAACAATATATGATCAACATACCATCATCCATCCATAAGCCGCTTCATCAAAAGATCAGAGCACCAATGATTTGATGCTTTGCATGTGCTTTGCTAGATAAGACTCGAGGTGAACTCACAGCAAATGCTTCTTCACCCTAGCATGGGTTACTAGTGCCAAGTCGTTACTTGGTTCCTCTTTGCTTAGTCCCTCGTTACTTGTCCTTTGCTTGACATCTTCACACACTCTTGTCGACTTTTAATGCTAGCTTTGCTTCACATCAACAATAATACTCAATAAAACATGTATATGGATTTGTCCCAATGCTATCCCAAATATGAGATGCATCAAAATGCATGAAACCATGTCTCTTTGATTTCTATATGGGCCAATAATATCACGATATATATCATAAGAATAAATTTCTGCTCAACACTTAGCAAACAAGTTAGTCTTTTAATTGTTTTGTCATTCAACTCACCAAAACTCACTTAGGGGCCTAGATGCACTTTCAATCTCCTCCTTTTTGGTGATTGATGACAACCTCGATTAAAGCTCACAAATAAATCATAAATAAAATTTTGAATTCTCAGATATATCATGAGCTCCCCCTTAATATGTGCTTATGAATGAGTTTCCACAAGTTTGGCCTCAAATGCCAAATTTGCACATATTAAGCGATAAAGGAGCTCCTCCTATGTCTCAGCATCCGTGGGGTGCAAAAAGGTGTGTGTGATCATAAACAAATACTCTGTGATGCATATGACATGAATATCACTCAACCAAGAGAGCTAGAAAAAAGTGTGCTGCCTCTGGCCAAACAGGTTAGACCGGTTTCAGAAACCGGCCAGGCCGGTTTTGCCACAGCCAGCACAAACCACCATTACATCAAGCATTCATACATATCACACTAACACAAGGTCACTTAATAGTATAAAATGGTTCATTATACACAGTAGCACTCATTACAAGTTCTCAAGTCCACAAGTAGAGCAAATTCGAATTTATTACAAATCCAAGACAAGAGAGTGCTCAGCAGAAACTTTCCCTGCTGAGACAGAATTAAAGCGCCATCTTGGGTTTTTCTCCCTCTTTTTTCACTCCGAGCTTTAATCTGCATTCTTCTCCCCCTTTGTCATCAAGCAGCCACAAAGGGCCCGAAAAAAAAGCAACCGGTCACCGTCAACTCATTTCCGTTTCCATTTGGAGAATCTTGGGGCAAAACATTCGGACCCCAGCACTCATCCAAAAATAGAAGTAGCGACTGAAGCGGCGAGATCATCCGTGGAAGATGAAGGAACATAAGGAATATTGCCCGGATATGCACCAAAGACACCTTCTCCAGGAGGTGGAGGAGGTGGTGGTGCCTGTGAAGAAGAACTACCCCCTGGAGTGAAGATATGCTGATACTTCTCAAAGTACCGCATTCTGAAAATCGGTTAACATAGTCTCTAGGGGAGGTATCTCAGGCAACTCTGGTGGAGGTGAAATAGGAGATGGTGGTTCCTCAAGGTTCATCATAGCATGCATCTTTTTAATTGCATCTCGCCCCTTCTTGTTGTCAATCTGTTGCTGCCTCAACTCCACCTAAATAACCCTCTGAGTCTTGCACATACAGTGAATAGGTTGAAGAGCTTCTAATTGAGAGGGAGGCTTCTTGCGTGCCTAGGAGGAGGACCCCAGCTGGCTAGACCTAAATCGATCAGGTCGGTTTCCCAAACCGGTCAAGCCCCAGTTTGGGGCCAGGGGTCCCAATCTATGGGAAACTGCTACTGCTTCTCGCTCTGCCGCTGCTGCTCATGTGGAGTAGACTCCCATTGCATCTGATCTTGAGGGTATCTGGATGGGGATGGCACAATGGGCTTCTTTGGAGCCGGAATCCTAAGTGGCTCATGCTTTGAATCCTTGAGATATGTCACTCCCGTGACTCTTTCAATGAAGCGCATGAGATAGAGTCCAAAACCACACACCTTCTGAGGACTTTCAGAGATGTGTCTAATTTCCTCCCAAATAAAGTCACCAACACAAAAATTCTCCTCATTTGATCTCATGGTTGCAAGCGGGTTTCTAACATAGAAGGAAATGTCGCTCGGGTTCCCATCTCTAGGTGTGAGGGTCTTCCTAAACATGTGGTTTAGAATAGAGTAGTAGGTGTACAGACCCTTCACTTTGCCATAATTCCTTGATTCTGAGCTAGGATACATGAACTTCATTTCCACAGCAGGGAGCAAACTAGCATAAATCTTAGGACGCTGAGAGTGTAATAATCTGTATCCAAAGGTCTCAGCGAAGTCAGTGTAGGAAATGCTATACAAAGTGCCCTCTGTCCTCCAATGCATCCTCCTCATATCTCCATGCTCCTCAAAATACACCGTGGCATAAAACTGAGCTATAATCTCGGTGTTCTAGTTATAGCGGTAGCCCAAGAGAGATTTGATTTTCTTCACTGTGCAAGCAGCAATGATATCATTAAAGATTAGGTTGTCTTACTTCTCCATAAACTCCCAATCCACCCACTGTGCTTCTGACACTATCGTAGACTTAGTTATTATGGCAGTCTAATAGTAATCCTACTGAAAAGAGGTGTGAAACCTATAGTCAGTAGCACTCCTCTCAGTATCAAGTGGACTTTCTCTTCTCTTTTGCCTTGCTTTTTTAGTCATACCAAGTCCAAGATAATTTACTACTTTTCTGCTTGCGGGACCAGTGGGCTTCTGGACGACAGGCATTTGCATAATCTCATTATTATCACCATCATCTCCTTCTCCCTCTTCCTCACCCTCAGCATTATTGCCAGCAGGTTCCTCTTCCTCATCACTCTCCTCAATGGCAGGACCTTTTCCATGGCGAGGTGCAACATGGAAAGTCTCATCCTCAACCTCATCATCGTTACTACTGGATGTGCTATGAATCTCATCATCATCCCCCTCGATAGTCATGTGACCCTTTGGTTAATCAATCTGAATATGACTCCTTTTGGGCCTCAAGGATCGCCCACTTACCACTGTGGGGTTGCTAGAAGATTCTTGACACTGAGGGTAATCCTTCCTCCTTAAAGGCATCTTGCTCATTTCCCGAGATATTCAGATATGAAACATATGGATGATATTAAAGAGATTGAACCAGGGCAGAAAGAAAACTTGAGACAGGATTCTGTCCAAAACTGATCAGGCCGGTTTCGGCAGTGAAACCCTAGTTTATGGATTCAAGCAATGTAGCCCACCAAATCGAATCATCTCTTAGAGATAGCTTTCTACGCATACTAGGACATGATTACTCGAAGAGATTTGAAAGATATGCATCGAGTGAATAGATCAGGCGAGGGGAATCAAAGTATACCTTGAGAGAGATGAAGGAGAGTGTTCCCTACTGTAGATCCGGCCTAGGATCCGGTTAGGCCGCTTTGGGAGGCTTAAAATTGACCAAGAGTATCTCTCTTTCTTGGTTGAAACCTCAAATCGCCATAGGGAGAGTGAGCATAGAGAAGAACATGGAGAGGGAGGATGTGTCAGTGTGGAAGGGTGAGAGGAAGAAGAAGAGGCCCGATGGGATAAGTTTTACCCGTGGGGTAACTTCCTGGGTGAAACTGGTCAGGCCGGTTTCCCAAGGAAGTCGATAGATGATTATTTTCCTAGTTTTTGACCTCCAATACTCCTTTACTTGATCTGATATGTTATGAGATAAGGATATTAATCTAGAGAACAAGATTTTACTCAGAAAAGATAAGATTTCCAATTTTCCATGAATTTTCTCGTTTCTTCCAAGATTGAGATGGGAGAGATGATAGATAGAAATTTTATGGACTTGAGAGAATCTCACTATTTGTGACTAGTCAACAACCAAACAATTAGAGCTATAGTCACAAATAGATTAATTAAGGCCACAAAGAACAAAATCCAAATATTTTTCAAAACAAGCACACCACCTAGCATATTAGTTGAGTTTTATGAAAATCTATCATATGGCAAACAGACATGCAATAAATCAAGTTAAGGTCCATCTTAGAATATTTTGCTCATACTTGCATAATGTAGGAATACTTGACACCGAGTCAATTTTCATGAAAGTATCAACTAAATATCTAATAGGCACAACACGAGAGAGACTTGGAATTTAAGACATGCAAATGCTCACACTAGCATGAAAGAATGGCTTAGATGTATAAAGGTAGACACGAGTAGATAGAGTAACACACCTTTACCATTTAGCCATCCAAGTTGTGCAATATTTAAGATTAAGTCCATTTACTAGTTCTCCATTGGATTTCATCTTGCTCAAATCATAAAAGGAGAAATATCATTATTTTGCACAAACACTAGTTTCACTTTTAGTGACCCTTTGAGTGGAAAGGCAGATAGGTCATAAAAAATGAAACCTTACAATATAGACTAAATTCTCTTTTGTTGATGCAAGTATGAGAATATGTGGAAGGCAAGCTCACATGCACCAATTTGGTCGATTAAGTCTAAGACAAGGAATTTAAGATGTATTATGGTGAGCAGCTATGCAAAAGTTAGGAACATGATCCAATAAATGAATAGAAATAATTTTACCGCCTTGGATCAATATAAGATAGCATACTCCATAGAGAAACAAACTCTAACACTTGAGACTACAAGATCACTAAAAGAAAAAGTTAGTCTCAAGGGCACAACTTGTGAACTAAGCTCCCCCTTAATAGGTGCATCATGTGACATGCACTTGATTCGTATAAGGAATTAAGGGAGTTTATTTCACAAATTGATCATGGCACATTGAACATAAACACAAAAGAATATATCTTAGTCACTATCAAGTACTTCACAAGTTCAAAACTTGTGAGACACTTACTTCCACTGAGGCTAAAGTGACTAGAGCATGTTAGTTTAGGCACTTGGTTACCGATATGTCATTGGGCATATGAATACAAGCAAAGGCATCATTCTTGGCTAGTGGGTTAATTATTGAATTATCTTTACAAGCCAAGCTTCCAATGCATCTCGATGTTCCTGCACACTCATCAAGCACTTTTTGGTACCCAAGTCATGTTGGGTCCACTTAGATTAGCCACAAGATGTTTAGGAACCCAAATGGCTCTTATGCTAGTTTGTGGTGAGCTAATCACCCTTGTAGCACAAGTACCAGCTTTATCCTTTCTAAGCTTAGCAAAGTTATAATGGACAAGGTTTAACTTAGGAATGTTACCATTTGAACAATTTTCACCCATATGTCCGTTTTGACGGCACGTGTAAAAAATACGGTTCTTGATCTTTCTTGTTGCACTGCTGTCATGCTTGTTATGCACTTCATCATTGCTAAGCTTCTTGATTGATTGCACGGCTTGAGGACTTCTCTTCAAGGGATGGTGGACTGTCTTAGCCAAAACCGGTCTGACCGGTTTGCAAACGGCCAGGCCGGTTCTACTCTGAGCAGGCCACTTCTTGTGCAATAGGACATGTGGCAATCAAATGACTCTTTTCTTTGCATCTGAAGCATACCCTTTTCTTTGCACGGTATTTTTTCCTTCTTGAGAGCTTTGACTTATCCTCAATCTTGATGGGACATATAAATGAGTAGTGCCCCACTTTTGAGCACTTGAAACATTTGTTAGATCAAGGTTTCTCTTTTTTTCTTGAATCTTGTGCTTCTTGTCCTGATCTTGTTGAGGGATTGAGTAAGTGGTGGTTGAATCCTTCTCAAGCTTCTTCACCATGTTTTCACGGTTATCTTGAGAAGGTTGCACTTGACCCTTTCTCTTCAACTTCATCAAGTCCTTTTTGAGCCTTTCAACCTCTTGCATTAAATCTTCATTTTCTTGAGCAAGAAAGTCGTCACAAGGCTCTACAAGAGATTTCTCAATACAAGAATGGTTTGCTTGATAGCCATTAGAGTTAGCACCACATAAGGATGTATTAAATTGAGAGCATATGTAAGTGTTAACATGATATTCATAGAATTTTACCGAAGTTACCAAAACCTCATGTGCTACCTCTAGCAAAGTATGTGAGTCGATAAGCCCATCATGCAAGCACTCAAGCTTTACATGCTTGGCTTGTAAAGTCACATGCTCTCTAGTGAGCTCTTCAAGTTGATCCTTGAGATCTCGATTTTCTTGGTCCAAGGATGCTACACTCGCAAGATAGTTAGTGGCACAAGAATATTTTTCAGATAAAGCATCATAATCACTGACCAAGGAAGCATTAGAGAGCTTGAGCCTTTCAAGCTCCTCGGTTAGATCCTTGATAGTTTCAACCCTTTGAATTTCATCTTCCTTGGTTTTCTTTTTATTCTTGACCATGAAGCACTTGAGATCCTCATCACTTGAAGATGAAGACCCTGCTAATGTTTGCATGACTCTTGCTCGTCGTCTTCAGCTTTTCTTACACTTCGGCCTATCTTCCATGCCAGAACCGGTCAGACCGGTTTATGAAATAGGCCAGACCGGTTTCATCAGTGAAACCGAATCTTGGCTCTTGTGGTCATCTTGCTTCTCGGGAGATGTTACAAGAGGCTCACAGAAAGATGTTGATGAGGTGGAGCACTCCTCAAGTGACTCTTCCTCTTCTTGCACTTGATCATCACATTTGGGCGTTGCATACATTTTCGCAAGAAGTGCCCAAATGAGATGTGCATCTTCGCAAATCTCTTTCTTATCTAAGATGATATCAAGTAGGTCCCTGCTCACAACACTACACAAAAATCTTGTAACACAAGCATTGAGTTGCAAGTATTTTTCCTCTTCTTTGGTTAGGTTGGACAAATTGTACCAATCAAGATTTGGAGGACAAATGCTTACATCTACAATTTGCTCAACATGGGGACCTATAGATTTAAATGCATTAAGTACATGAAGAGACCACTCATCATAGTTTGAGCCATCCCACTCGAGTGGCTCAAACGTTACCTTATACGGGGTCGACATCTTTTCTCACGGTGGTTAAGCTTAGATGTGAGTCATTGCTCTGATACCAATTGAAAGGACCGAGATGTCGCCTAGAGGGGGGGTGAATAGGCAAATTCTTCAATTATCAAAAACTTAATCCAAAGTCAGTACCAAAAACCGGCCAAGCCGGTTTCCCAAACAGGTCAGGCCGGTTTCAGAGAGGAAGCTGACTCAAAACCGGCCAGGCCGGTTTACCAAATCGGTCAGGCCAGTTTGCTACTGCAGAACCTACACAAAAAGAATACACGCCCTCGATGAGTTCTAGCATAAACCAAACTTGAAGATGTGCCTTTGCTGATGTAGCACAGCAGGTCCACTTAGTCCCTGCACAAAATACAAGCACACCAAAGTAGATCGAGCGGAAGTAAAGTAAATGTGCTAGAGATTAAATGTGAGACAAACTGCAGTGGAGACACAAGGAGTTTGTTTTCCGAAGTTCGGATTCACCACCGTGAACCCTACGTCTCCGTTGAGGAAGCTTTTGGTGACCCCAAGGTCAAGCTATGTCCTCGATTCCACTATGGCGATCTTTTCCCTTCCGGAGGCAAGATCAAACCTACACAAACGATCCGTGGCTCACCACAAACTTGGGAGCTCACCGGCGACGCCTAGCCATCTAGGAGGCTTTACCTCCAAGAGTAACAAATGCTTCACGAGCTGCGAGACTTCACCTTCAAGTGCTCAAGACTATAGATTTCTCTCTAAAGCTCACACTAAAACTCTCTCTCAACCCAACTCAAGGATTTCAACCAAATCAAGCCTATCTCACAAAGAGAGGTTAGGGAGAGCCTTGCTGGTGTTAGAAAGCCTTTGGAACGTGCAAGAACCAGAATCAACCAGCAGCCCTCAAGAGAGAGGGTCAAAGGGTATAAATACCCACTCACCAAAAACTAGCCGTTACTGTCAGGGGGAAACCGGTCAGGCTAACCGGTTTTTCAACCCAACTAGCCATATGCGGAGTATGCAGGGGGGCTAGATGCACTTTCAATACTGATACGGAGTATGCCAGTGGGGTCCACCTATCACACGCCGAGGAGGGGGATGCGCATGGGCCCACATGTCGGTGGCCCGGGGGGATGGGAGCTCCTCTGTCGGTGGCACGCCCAAGAGGGAAATCTGACGGCATGACTGCGATGTCCAACGGCAGGGGTGGAGACGCCGGGGCGGCACGACGTCGGGGACGACGGGTAGTTGGCAGCGCCCGACAGACTAGCAGCGACAGGCAACGGCAAGCCGGCGGAGTGGAGAGAGGAGTTGGGGCGCCGGGTGCGGGATAGACAACGGCGACAACGACAAACAGAGAGGAGATGGGGCGTTGTCGGGGCTTACCAATGTGCGGCAGGGGACACGCCGATGACCTCAGTGGTGGTGGCCTACCACGGCGAGGGCGGCGCTGGGGAGCAGGAGGCAGCGACGCACAGGAGTGGGCGGTGCTGGGCTGGAGCAGAGCGACGGCGGCTAGGGCTGGAGCAGCGGCTGGCTAGGGCTGCGACAGTATTTATAGGGGGAAACCGAGCTAGGGCAGGCAGGGTGGTGGCTCCGGTGGATTTGGGTGATAGTGGTTGTGGTGTCTAGCATCGGCACAACTCGGGACTCGGCCGGCTGGGCCGGGTCGGTGGCGACGGTGGGCCGAGGGATGGCGGTGGAGCGGGCTGGGGCCGGGAGGAGGCGGCGCAGGCCAAGGGGGCTCGGGCCCTGGCTTGACCATAGGAAGAGAGAGGGGAGGAAGGGAGCAGGAAGAAGAAGGCTAGGAAGAAGATAGAAAGGGAAAAAAATAGAGAAGAGAATAGAACTATAGAAGAGGAAAAAGAGGAAGAAAGGAGGGGTTTTCCCAAATTTGGAAAATTTGGTAATTTGTGGGGATTTACATTTAAAGGGAGTTTTGGGATATTCAGAATATTTTCATAAAGGATATCGGCATATTTTGGATCCCGGAATTTGTGGAATTTTGGGGATTTTTGGATACTCCGGGATTATTGGAATATAGGGATCATTCTTGACTTGGAACTTGTGGAAGTATTCGGAATTACGGGATATTCCGAATATCGGGATACATATTTGTTAGAATCAGAAAATATTCAGAGGGAATTAGAAACTAGAATATATTTCACGGAGTTCGAAAAACGAAGGATATTTTGTGGGATTCAGAAAAATAGAATATCGTATGGTGGCTGAGAAATTGGAATATTAGAGATATTCCAAACATTGGAAATACTCCAGACTTGGAAATCAGAAAATATTTCACGGAGGTCGAGAAATTGGAATATTAGGGATATTTGAGGAATAAATAAACTTCCAAAATATGGGGAATATTTTGGGAGTCGAAAACTGGGAATAGTTTTCGAAATATTCAATCGCTCAAAATATCAGAATATTTTAGAGGTATTGACGAGAATAATTTACGGAGTCTGAAACTGGACAACTCAAGGGATTTGGGTTTATTTCGACGGAAAAGAGTTTCTAGGAAATATCCAGGATTTATTTCAAAAGGAGAAATAGATATTTCAGGAACTGAGAATCTCGGATTGGGAGTCTGAAGGGGCTTTTAGGGTCTTCGAAAACGATCCGAAGTATAGATAGAGGAGGAAACCAGAGTTTGAGTTGAACAGAGGGATATCGACGGACTGGAGCAGAAGCGACACGAACAGGGGAAATGAAAAAGAATTTAGTTTACTATTTATTTAATTACTAACATGATCTTTACTACATTAAAATTAATTCTGAAGCTTCGAAAAATCCGAGAAAATTTCAGAGAGTTCATTAAATCATGGGGAATTAACCAGAAGCAAAAACCACCATGAAACAAAGGTAACTTTATTATTATAAATACTTAAATGCTTAAAATATTCTGACAAAATCCTAGAGAATATAAAAGCAACCAAGCATTAAATAAAATTTTAACTTGGGATTTTTAATATTGAAAATTTTAAAATTTTATTCAAACACTTTCAGAAACAAATTTTCTAGTGTATTCTTGTATTTCCATTACCCAAAGTAATTTTTAATTAGGCCGATTTTCAGGGTGTGACATCATACTAGTGATCCAATGGTTCAGATTCGCTCTAAACTAGTAAAACCTGTATTTGTAGTATACATCACTAGTATAAGGGTATTATGGGAAAATAAAAAAAGCAAATATGTAATTTGTTAATTATTTTTGGCTGATTATTATATATTTTTACCATCCGAACGCACGAAAATTCGTGCTAGAGAAGATGGCGTCGGCATCCGATAGAACTGATTGGAATAGAAACATTTTGCCTGGACTAAAATACCCTCAGTGGCATTGTGGGTAATTTTTATAATTAACACGTTATTTACTAAAATACCCATTTAAATGAATGGTTAGATTTCACCCGTACTATTTTCTCCCTATCACTAGTATATTATACTATAAATGGCACCTTTACTCCTCTAGTGTATCGTAGATTTATTTTCCTTAAATTTGTTTTGCTTTAGTCACTTTGGAGAGAGAAGTCATTTTAAAGGCAAATTTTACTGTAGGACATGGTGACTGTGTGGTTTTAGCTAGACATGACAAAAATCAATCTTTAAGGAAGGACACTCCCAAAATATGGATTTTTGTTGTTGGACACCATACCCAATAGAATATTCATTTATGATTGAATAGGAGAGAGAAATAGTGTCAAATGTTAGAAAATACCCCTGGTCCTACATGTTAATTCTCCCATTTCTCTCTTCTCTCTTTCTCCCTGTCTCGGTGAGAAGAGATACTTGTCGAGCAACGATCTACGGTTATCTAGGATATACGGCTAGTCCCGTGTCAGGATTTGCGGTTGATCCCGTGTCAGAATCTCGGCTTGTCGCTGTGGTGCCAAGGAGTCAAGAAAAGCCAGGTTGAGCATATACAATAGCAAATCGAAACCCGCATAGTATGGGATAAGACGGCATTGGCGAGGCCCGCTCGGTGATGCGACGATGGAATAAGACCTCAAGGAGGCCCATGTTGGTGCGGTACCAGGAGCGATTGCTGGCGCGGGTACCGTCTTTGATAAGCAATTCACAGGGCGGGAACAAGGTGGCCAGCGTGGACAGGTCGGCGAGCGGGAAGGCAATAACATAGTGGCAGAGGAGGTGGATGTTGAATCACGGGCGAGGCATCGGATGTGGATCCAGGTCCGGTGCAGTAGAGCTCAAGGAGGCGGAGTTTTGTAGAGGCAGCAACAAAGCTCCTCCCTTTGAGCTGCCTCCTGCACCGCCGCGGCTTGCCGAAGAGCAAGGGAGAAAGAAAGAAGAGAGATGGGAGAACTAGCATATGGGGTTAAGGGTATTTCTCACCTCTTTCTTTCTCTCTCCCATGGAACCAAAAATAAATATTATAATAGATATGGTGTCCATCAGTAAATATCCATATTTTAAGAGTGTCTTTCTCTAAAGATTAACTTTCATAAAACTATAAAGTCACAATATCCTATAATAAAATTTGCCTATGTTAAAAAGGACATGTAGTCATGCATACAACCAAGGTTGTGAATACCGGGATGGTAACCAACTGGCAGCCAATTTTTTTCATTCAAAATTTTGGTTTTAAAATCTTTGGTATGGTTAATGCGATAATTTTTAATTAACGGCTCCAGTGCGTACACGTGGTGCTCAAGAAAACATGATGTTCATCTGTATTTCAAATTTTAAAGTTAAATTGGCCGGAACATAGCTGGCGGCGTTATTTTCATTTTATAGATTATAGATTTATCACAACTCCGTTTCCCAAACTTCTAAACGGTGTGATTATTTTAGCAAAAGTTTTATATATAGAAGTTTCTTACAATAGTATTTTAAAATAATATTTTAATTTTATAATAGTTAATTTATTTGTTTGTACCCTTAAAATATGGGACTACAAATGAATCTATCAAATAGTTTTTTCTACATCCAAAAACCAAGATACAAACCGTTAGATACAGTTGCACATATTTGTAATTGAGTTGCACAAATTTATAACTAAAGTTGCATAAATCGATAATGGCAACTGTAACAAATTAAAAGTATAACTACAGCAAGTTAAAATACAACTTGAAACTCGCTTTCTCCGTTCCAAATTTTAAATTTCCATCCAATAGCCAGCGTTGTTATTTGATAGAATCTAAAAAAATCAAACGTTTGATCAATAACAAATCTATCAAAATATTGTCAAAAAAACCAGATGATCTATCATCTAATCAGATAAAAAACTGGGCCTAACGGTAATCGGCCAGTTACCGCTGAGATTATCAACCTTTCATACAACTGCATTAGCTAGTGCGTAGTGTGTACCCAATCTTAAAGCTTAATTAACACAGTAAGTATAGTAGTAACCCCATAAGACACTGGTTCAATCCAAAAAAAAAATCGTGACATGTAGGAATTGAATTACATGTGGTCATCAGCCAGATGGACAAGCTAGGTACATGCTGCTGCATTGATTATTGCTGATCTGTGTTACAATTGGAGCCTGGCCACTCTTTTGAGAGTATTTTCTGGAGAATTTGGCTTGCATGGTTGTCGGAGCCTCAGAGAAGACTCGAACTAATAAAGAGCAGGGAGAAGAGGTTGGGAGACGATGTTCCTGATAACCGATGGTTTGCGTGGACCGGCGGCTGACAGCGAGCTTAATTAATTGATAAGTAGTAGTAATTCCGTAGAATGTGTCCATAAGCTTGATGTCTTGGTCGTCAAAAGTGTTTCGGAGTGTTCTATTGTTACTGCCGATGATGGTCTTCTTTCTCGTGGTATGATCTTCTAGTGAGGAGACTGGATCAGCACAGAATTTTTAGGTCATGAAGTGTTACGAGATGTTTTAGTTTCCTTACATTCTGCTGATACATATTTTGACCGCTAATTAATTAACCCTTAGGTATGTTTGTGCGTGAGAGTTATGTACAAAATATGTTACACTGGTTACAGAGATGTGCCTGAACTGCATAGACCTCACTCACATAGGATTGGAGCAAATGATTATTAATCAGTAACTATCGATCGAGGTAGGTAGCCACCACAAGTTGCAAAATCTAATATCCGTCTGTCCTAGGCTGTTCCAAAACACTCAGGATTTCCAAAACCGGCAGTAAATATGTGGTTATCGTGTGTTACCGTCAAAATACGATAACCCCATTTCCGACGGTGGTAGAAAAAACCCTTAACACGCCTAATCATATTTGTTATATGTGCTATGAGGGTGGTGGTTCGCACAGCTCACCTAAGTTGAACTCTCAAAAGATCCAGTGTATTTCTCATGAGGATTTTATGCACACCTTCTTGATTCGTAGATGATATACCCAACTCTTTTCTGCTATTTCATTTTCGATGCTCGTTTGAAACACATAATTCTGAAAACACAGAAACAGAAAAAAAAAACAAGAATAAATAGTTAATGCTTGTTGAATCATTATGGTTTCAATAATATAAGAATTGTTCAAATAAATTGTTTGGAGGTTTCATAGAAAAAAGAACAAAGTAATTCGGAGAGAGGAAGACAGAACAAGATTCTCATTAGGTTGCATCTCGGGTTAGAAATACTCTAAACTTTCTATGAATTGAGGCAATCCATAGGTATTTTATAGTATTTTGAAATGACCATTCCTTTGTTCTAAAGACACACCTAGGAATATTTTTTATAGGATTTAAATTTTTAAATTCCTCTAAATATCATTCGCTTCAAAGGAACCCTCAACTTCGATATCAAAGGATCATTTAAGAAACCCATGCAATATTTCCACAAGGGTCAGACTTTTTTTTTAAACAAGAGTTGGGTCCGACCCATCGTAAAAAATACACCCAAAACTAATTATGCATCTACAGAGTAGTATGTACGTATTATGGGCCCCAAGTATTAATTGACGGATGTTCAATTGTCCATGGCCTATTTAGGAGAAAACAAATGAAAATTTTGAGATCGGATTGGACGATCGGTCGGTTGCATGCCCGCATCTAAGCTCTCGATCGATGCAGTACTGTTTCCGGCTGCTGGTGCCCGTGAATTTATTACTGATGAACACGTATGAACAAGTGACAATTAATCTTCGATCATATCGGTCGAGAGTAGCCTGCAGATCAACCAGCACAAGATGTGCCGGCCGGCGCCACATGCCGCCATACACGCATGATAATTATTTTTACCTCAGTTATTTTTTTACTTGACATTGACATCGTTAGGCTCCCAAGGCACCCACTGCCACAGTGAACGCCTTTAGTGCCGGGGCAATAACAGGCATCAGTGCCAGGTGGCTCATCAGCATCGGAGGGAGAACCCGGCACTGATTGAGGTAGACGAGTAAAAAAAAATAGGAAGCCGGCTCGATTCATCGAGCCGATGCTTCGAGGTTATCAAATCCACATCCATATCCATTGATGGAATTAAATCTGCAACCCTAAATCCAAATTCATATCCACTGATGGAACAAAAATAGTAAGCCACTGAATCAATCTGCACAACTCTGGAACTAAATCACAAAATCAATCAACACAAATCATAAAATTCACCTCCACCAGCTCATGCCCGCCACCTCCTCCAGCTCGCCCCTCCTTAATCAACACAAATCCGTGGAAGAAGGCTTCGGATTGAGGGTCTTGGCCGCTTCGAATAGCGCGGGCCAGTTGGTGGTGTCGATGATGGAGAGCGGGCGTCGGGCGGGCGGGGGGAGGAGGAGGAGGGGGAGGGGCGACCTCTTGGGCGACGGCGTCGATGACGGCGGGCGTGCATCAGGCGGGCGGGAGGAGGAGGAGGATGATGAGGGGGGAGGCGACCTCTTGGGTTGCGGCATCGATGACGGTGGGCGGGAGGCGGAGGAGGAAGAGAGGGGGGCGACCTCTTGGGTTGGCCGGTGGTTCCATGGGCAGTGAAGAGAGAGAGTAAGCGAGAGATCGAGCCGGGAAGAGAGAGGGTGATGGTGGGCGATGGGTGGGGGAGTCGGGGAGAAAGGGATAAGGGTGCTCGTGAGCTAGTGGAGGATATCGATCGATTTATTTTATGCCTGCTATTGGGTTGGCTCACTTGGTTTGGCTTGGCTCGGCCAGCTTTTTTTTGTCCGGGTTGGTCTAAAAACTGGCACTGAATACATCAGTGCCGGTTTATATAAATAACTGGCACTGATGACCTCACATCAGTGCCTTTTTTCACTTCCAGGGCATATGCGGGTCTAGGGGTGGGAAACCCCATCAGTACCGGGTTTTAGCGAACCAACACTGATGGGGCGGCACGGTTAAGGTTTTCTGTAGTAGTGACCCATTTCACCACTATTTTAACTATATATTTATAAAAATATAAAAAAATTTAGCTATTTGAAAGTGTTTTTCATAACAAATCTACTGACATTTTTTCACATTCAAAATACTAATATTTTGGTATTTACTGATGATTTAAGGCTTTGTAGTTTAATGACATATATTTTAGGGTGTCATCTATTTAAGAATGAAAAAGCTAGAGAAGGAATCTATACCCATACTATTTAGGTGCTTACTAGGAGTTTTCACATTAATAAAAAGATCTAGCCATTGTTCTAATGAATCGTATTATCACGATCATAGAGATCGAAATTCAACGTCGCAAACTAAATACAACTCAGTTTTTTATTAATTTTGAATTTCAAACAAACATGAAAAAGCTATAAATAATACTATAAACTGAGTACAACTCGATATTTATAATTACGGATTTCAGAGTCATTAAATCGTGACAATCTCTTTTAATATTTTTAAATATTTATAATGAAACGTGTAACATATAGGTTGATGACTAGCCGTCTTTCAAGCTGAGTACAAATAGACGTAATGCCCTTCAGCAACACCAAATAAGCTAGGCACAGTTACTATCAAGCCGTGATGAAAGGTTAGCCATGATTGATTTTTTGTTAGCTAGCTGGTGATGGATGGATGTAGTTTAGTGTAGTTATAGTGGATTAGTGGTGCGCACAGTACAGCCGCCTTTGCAGCTTGCAGAGAGTTGCGTAGGCTCCCCATGCATGGGCCGGCTGCCACGTGGATGGTTCCCTGGCCCACCCATTAGTGGGCCCCATGGATTCGACGAATGCTAAGCTAGCTAGCTCGGCCAACCTACCTACCTGGCCTGTCCTGTGTAGGTGGGTCAACGAGTACGTACGTACATGGCCCATTTCTCCATGTGTACACACGTACTCCCGTTTTAACATATTTACGCTTTGACTTAAAAGTATTTTTTATTAAAAATTATGTACAAACATATAAAAATATAAGTTATATATAAAATATCTTTAAACACATATTAAAAAATTAACAGCGCTAAACATTAAAAACCAACACTTTGCTTAGTTGGCCGCCGTTTTGGTTGAGCTAATTAATTTTGCTAAACGTAGCATGCATGCAGAAGTGCAAGGGTGGTCTACGTACTCTTGGGTATAATACAGGTAGCATATGTTGAGAATTCGGTGGCACGTCGTTGTCTTTTGGAGACTTGGGAATAATAATGTGTTGGGAGGTCACTGTCCCTCAGGAACAGTGGGGCTAGCGACTGAGCACAACAAAAGTCGCTAGTAGTACTAATGTTTGATAAGCTATGTACAGCTTCTGTCCGAACACAAGACGACAGAGAGAAATTAGAATGCGATCGAATTTTTAACTGAATCAGCTGTGGTGCATGATTTGCAATTCTCTTATGTGTTATCTAAAGACAATAAATATAAACGGTACGTGGGTTGATTCACTTCTGCAACTTGGGCAACACTAGGTCGAGCCATGTTAGCCCATAAAATTTTATGGGTTGGCTTACTTGGTCCCATGTTTTGTGAGCTGGGTCACTCGGCTGATGGGTCGGCCTAGGCTGTCTGGATCTTGCTATCTCTGATGCTTTGCATATACGGAATAAGATACCCTCTCTCTTAAAATAAATTGATTTTTAGGATTTAAATTTGTTCCATATTAAGTTGACACTCTTACATACCATCGGTATTTAAATCAATGAGTTTTATCTGTTAAATAGTAGCATTTATCTATACACACATCTATGCTACTTTCTTATTAATGATTAGGGACACTTTACTTACTCATAACTTTTTCTCAAGGTGCGAGAAATCAAAACTTATTTTACGACAAAGAGACTAGAAATAGCATCTTACTATTGTAAGCAAAAAAATCCAATAATAAAAATATCTATTTCCTCCGTTCCAAAATATAAGGAAATAGACGCATACCGATGATGTAGTTGCTATATATGTCTACAAGCAATAACATATGGCATATGGTAAATCAACTTAATTGCCAGGCAAAAAATTAAAAAACAATGTTCAAATTAATTGTCAAACGACGATATGGATTGTGTCGGTCCGTGTATTAATCTTTTATGGTCGTCACAGTCAAGAGATCAGATAGCTAACAGCAAGAGGAACTAGACAGCTCTGAACAAAGACGACATATCCTTTCACCGATAGAACGGTGACTGTATTTAGCTGTCTGCGGCACCGGTCAACATCCAACAAATTAACATGCATGTGGGATGACCTAAAATGTCGTTAGTTATATGTAACACTGTAACATGCAGTTTGAAGAAACGCCTGCCTGCCACGCATGTTACGGACAGTACGAATCGCTAGATGAGCAGCACACGTTTCTATGTTCACGGTCCACGATGGATCCAGAAAATAATTAAGTTAGACCGAATAAATCTAGTTATATTGAGTGTTTGTTACGAAAACTTCATTCTTGATTATGAAATAATACTAAAATTCTAAAGAATCATGTTGACGAATTCGAGTGACCGTACATAGTCATTGGCGGTGGAGCCATCTTAAAGCATCTTCAACAGTTTACTCAAATCTGGCTCCCCAAATGGTTATATAACCAGTTGGTCATTTGATTTTCTCTCTAAATTTTTTATATACTTCAATGGTCTCTCTATATCACACTCTCCAAATTTCATAGGCCCCACGTGTCAGTGCCTCCATGTTCTCTCTCTACGTGGTCCTGATCTGGTGGTGTCCGACGACTAGGGAAGGAGGGAGAAGGGCATCGGGTGGTGTCCCATGGAGGCGGCGGAGGCACGCGGTGGCCTGGCGGCAGGCGCATGGCGGGCTTGCCGCAGGCGGTGCAGGCGCGGCCGGCGCTCGGCGGGCCCGCGGCGAGGGCTGGCGCAGGCGACAGCGATCTGCATGCGGGTGAGACAGCTCGGGGCGGGGTAGATCGGGGCAGCAGCCGAGTTGCTGCTGGTGGCGGTGGCCGAGTTGCTGCTGCTAGCGACGGGGGTGGCCGAGGACGAGGGCGCCTGTGATGGGGATGGCTGAGGACGGGGGCTCCGGCGGCGCTCCCTTGCGGTCAACAGGCGGTGCCAGAGCATGGGCAGGATTCGGGAGGAGAGAAAGAAGGAAGAGAGAGAAGCCATGTAGGGGAGAGGATAGCGCGTGGGGCCCACTGTTGGCCAGCGAATGTGGCTGGCCAGATTTTGGCCAGCCTGTGGGAGTGTTTGGCCAGCCAAATGGCTTGGCTATCTAGTTGGCCAGTCTGTTGGAGGCCAGGTTTTGGCCAAAATTACTAAATTTTAGCTTGGAGAGTTATTTGGTTATGCTCTTAGAGCCAGTGACACTATTAAGCTTAGATGATGTACAACTTCCTTGTTACCAACAATTTGTTAAGGGCTTTTAGATAGCCAGCCATAGTGCACCCCAACAATAGCCTAGGCAGCCGTCCGACTAACTAGGAGCTGGTTTTGTCGTTGCTAGACACCCATGTATTGTCGCGATATATATATATATATGGTTTTGCTATACATCACTCTGCTATTTTTTTTATCAGACGAATTCATAGCCGTTGGATCGCTCCAAGATTAGTGAAAATCTTATTGGGCTCGCCTAGGCAATCGGCTTGAACCCGTTGTGTTTTTTAAAGTCCGAAATCCGAGGGGGAACCGCACGCTGTGTGTCCATTCCCCAGTCACACACACGCGTCCATGTAACTCTTCAAATTGGAATTCACAATTTTCTTCTCCACACACACAGAAGAGCGAGGCAGCGAGGCGGCGATGGATAAGTGTTCCTCATTGGCGGTGACACGCAACGCGGCCGCGATGCCCTCGCTGTCTTCCCCGACAGCTAGCACCCCTGAACTTGGTATCTCCTCCGGCGGACACGCAGCAGCCATTGGGGTCATTTTGGTCTGTTGTGTGCACGAGGCATTTGTTCCTTGGATGGCCAGTGTGGTAGTCACGATGGTTCTGGCGGTCGTTAGTGAAGCTTCTATGGAGCCCCGTGTGAGGGGCGACGATGCATCCATGTGGTTTTTTGCGCTGGTGGACAAGGCGGCCAATCTCTGTTGGATCTCGGCGTGGAGGCCGTGATATCTGAACCAGCAGCCAACTCGACGGCCACATAGATCCCTACAGGGAGCTAGTGTATTTACATTCCAAGATTATATGATTGTGTGTTGTCGTTTTGATTTTGTTTCTCATATGTTATAGACACGATTCGTGTGGGAAGAATATGGATATGTGTTTGCTTTTGCTAGTTGGGTCCCGATCTAGTTGTTCTAAAATATGGTTGTGAAATTAATTAGATTTGTTCATTTGTTCCATTCGTTCCATTGATTTATGATTTTATATTGCTAAAATTGTGCATATTGCAGTTAATGTAGGCATTCAAGTCCTTAGGTAGTGAGATGCTAAAATGCTAACTTTGTAGATAATGACTGCTTTGTCCTGAGAACATAGATTACAATTTAATATCTCACTACATGGCATTGCCAGCAAAAGATCACCTACCAATGAAAATACACCTGCCCCTTTCTTTAGCACCTAAAAAATTTTATTTCATTATGAACTGACCCAGCAAACAAATATACATCATTAGAACACAAAATTTCTAGCCCTGAAATTATGCACAACATTAAAATGTTCAAAATTAATCTTTTTTTCAGGGAAAGCAAATTTCATTAATCAAAACAAGAATTAGTACATTCGTCCTGAATCAGCTAAGAGACACATGTGCTCTCATGGCCAAACTAGAAGCCTGATTGGGCACCTGATCAAAATTAGTCTTATTAAAAAATTGTGCTCACCTAAAAAATCTGTTAGTTCACATTGATGAACCAGAAGCCTATAATCGGTTTGCTCTCTTTTACTTGGGATTAGCTGTAGTAGTAGAATTTTCTACATGTATGTGAGTGCAGACTGAATTGATTTGTGTAGCAATCTGCCATTAAAATATCACCATAGGGTGTTCTGTTTTGTAGTTCTTTTATATCACATGAAATCTAAAGTTTTGAACAAATATTCTTGCAGGTGACATGTGATTGGCCTCCACCAGCCGTAGCATGTTGCATGAGGGTTGTAAAAACACCAGGTAACACCTGCGTCTAAAATTAAATCTTCATACACTTCATCATTTTTGAACCATTAGTTTTAATAATAATTTGTATTTTGAAAGAATAGATTAATGCTTTGCTTACAATGGAATTTTAGTTTTGTCACATCTGTTTGATGAGAACCTTGAGGACTGTAGGCTTGAACTTGATTGGGCATGTCAATTTTTAATTTTTATTTCTCTCCGTACAGTAGAAGAAATCAACCATAGTCAAGTAACGAAGAAATTTGTTTACCCTTGGGTCATTTGTCATTAAGGAGAACTCAGTATATAGAAACCCTATCTTACCAATCATTCCTTGCAAAATGCTAGATTGATCACATTTTGTATTTCCTAAGTCCTGCACCCAATTTGAACAGTATGCGAAAATAAGTAATGCTTATATGAGTTCATATTTTTTCAATGAAGATTATTAGTTTTCTTTTTGTCTGAGAACGCTTGTTCTGTATGCATCTCATAATACGCACGCTTGTTTTATATGCTGCTCATAATATTAGTGGACTGAACTTGATTACTTGTACATTCAAAAATACATGTTCTGTATGCAGCCCATAATATCTAAAGGAAATTAAAAAGAAAGTAGTTGTGTTATCTACTGAGCTCTCTATTGAGTAACTGCATATTATCTAAAATGAAGTAGTGGTTCCTTACTCCTGGCAGTAGGTAATTTTGTTATATAAAAATACTTGGATTTAGAAGTGGTTAGAACAATGGAGGCACTGATACTAGTAATACATAGTTTTGTTAGTTCTGTCATCTACTATCTTACTTACATTTGAGTGTTTTGTCATGTAGCTGTGTCTTCTACTAGTTACTGCCATAGCTTAGTTTTGTGAGCAACCACCTATACCTGGTTTTGTTATCTACTAATAAATATATAGTTTTGTTAGCAATGTAAATACCAGTCCAGGAGCTTAATTTTGCGAGCAACCATTTGTATCTAGTTTTGTCAGCTACTAATAAATACATAGTTTTGTTAGCTACTAATAAATACCAGGAGGGTTGTAAGTGTGTGCCATCTAGTCTGTTGGCAGATAACAACATACATATTTCCAAGTTGTGGAATCTAAATAATTTTTGCTTCTGTTTCTAGGTGCTCAAGTTAACCAAATAACTAAAAACAAGGGCTTGAGAGGGAAAACACATACGCTTCTACATGTTAGAGAATTTGAAGCCCAGATCAAACCCACACACTTCTACAACTGAAGATCCCCTATCATCTTCTAGTTTATCTTGAAGTCTCCATCCATGGAGTTTTGCATCTCCCTTTTTTTTGCTGGTGTGCTCTTCTTGCTGGGTTTCTATTGTACTGGAAATGGGTGGAGTGGTAAGCTCTGTTGTTTTGCTATGCTCTTTTAAGAGAACAAAACGGGCGTGAAGCCTAAATAGTGAAAGTGTATTTAGTCTCTAAGTGGATTTTGGTGGATTAATGACAAAATAGTTAAGCGACTAATGAGTTTATCGAGAAATGTACAGAGATTAGTCCCAGATTGCTTGGTGTGGTGCATGGAGAACCCCCACAAAAACATGACGCAAAACAGCGAAATAATTCGGAGTTTATTTTAATTTCTTTTGAAATTTCTTTTGAGTCGTAGGAAAGCCGTACTATCAAAAGGGGTTGCAAACAGTGTTCCAAGACCACTCAAGTGCTAAAGATTCAAATGGTTGAGAGTATATCACTTTAGCACAACACATATACTTGGATTGGGCTAGTTTCAGTATTAGGGTTGGAGATTCCTATCACTGGGGTCGGCCAACCTTCTTGGCTAGAGACTAAGTGTTGGTCGAAGGTTCCCACCCCTGGGGTCGGAACCTCCTAGCCAAAATCTGTGAGTAATGGCTAAGTGACGTATGCCAATGCCTATAAAGCTCAAACTTTATTTCTAGCCGTTGATTGGTTATTACACTCTTATTCCAATATCTCCTAGCTTCTTCTAAAGATCTTTTGAACTCTCCCAACTAGTTCTAGTGCTACCTTTGTGATTCTTGAGAGGATCTAGTATGGAATTGAGTAAGTTTTATTAAGAGAAGGCTAGGAGGATCTTGTGCACTTGAGGAGGACGTGGATCAGTTGCTTAGAGCTTATTTCTCCTGGAGGGAAATCTCCTAGATGGTTAGGCGTCGCCCGCAAGTTTCCTCGAGTTGTGAATTGTCCCGAAAAGAGTTTGTGAAGGTTACTCTCGCCTCTGCAAGGAAAATAGATAAATTCGAGTGGATACCAAGTTGATTTTCGTGGTTGCCTAGTGAGGTAAGGGGTTAATCGAGACCTAGCTCTTCGGAGCTCCTCAACGGAAACGTAGGATCTTTGTGATCTGAACTTTGGGAAAAAAAATCTTTATATCTCTCTTGTGCTTGCTCGTTATTGTATGATTTTGTCTCTACACTTGCTTGCATCCATCTCTTACCTTATTATTTACTCTAGACTTGATCCATATCATTTTATCTATTATTGAAGTGTCTTGTTAGAGTCAAAACATAAGGGTTGGAACCTTCGGTGTTCTAGGCCGGAACCTCCGGCCAGCCTTATCGGCCAAGTTGAGAGAGTCGATCGAATCTTCCTACCCCTGGGGTCGGAGGTTCCTACCAGAATTTTACTACTGTATTTTCGAGAATTTTCAGGAACATCTATTTACCCTCTCTCTAGACGACATCAACGGGCGAGAATTTTCAGGAACATCTATTTACGCTCTCTCTAGACGACATCAACGGGCTTTCAGATACATCACAACAAAACTGGGCCAAATCCTTGCTGGGTTCTTTTAAAAAAAAAAACAAAATGGGCTTGATTCCCAGGTCAGACCTAATAGGACTGGTTAGAGGGGCGCGTGTGTGTGCAACGTGCGTGAAAGACCATGCACAAGATGGTGACACGTGGTACATCCTATGACAGGGAATTCGACTATGATCACAAAAAATTTCAGCCGGCTAACACATACAGTCCCATATTTTTTATAGTAAAATTTATTTCGGCTTTTGCTTCAAACAAGTTATAGCCAATTATTATAGAGGTTGTATATTAAATAACTGGGAATTACAAATCACAACTTAATTTAAAAATACTACTTAAAACATCAGTCTAAAGACAAAGATAACATCATAAATAGAAACCTTATTGCTAAACCTCCATCTATGGCTGGCAAAAATCTACATAACCGTTGCTTCTGCGTAGTGGCTTGCAAGTTGCAAGTAGTCCTCGTCTTCCACAAATCACGAAACAAAATCTCCAAAATCAATGCCGATCATTGTGTTGATCGAATTTCGTGCATATCACTTTCTGTGATTGATGTCGATCCAAAGCGGAAGATAATGTTAGGAGTAACTGAGCTGTAAACTGCCATGGGCGTCGAAGCCTATCCGGCGAGAACACCCCAAGCAAAGAGGCCGCACCCTACCGCCATTCCCGTCGCTGTTGGTCGCGCACACGAAGGTAGCCAATACGCGATCCATCACATGACAAATGCAAAACGATCCGAACTTCCTCACAACCCAATCTTGTCGAGGTTGTCGGCGACGGCCACCTCCACACACCCGAGTGCAGTTGATGCAATCGAGGAGAAGCTCCGGCATGATGATGCCTTTGAACCCTCCAATAGAGTAGTTTCCAAGTTTTTTTTTGTTGCAAACGTGACCAAAAGAACAGTTGGATTTGTGCAATCAATATAGCCTTTTTTCAATTTTTTGGATCATATGAATATCTTCACCATAAAATCCGTGGCCCTTACGATATTTCGGGCGACTCCTATTGGTTACTCTAATTTGCTAAGTGTCTGTCGTGCCTTAGCTTGTCCATGTCAGGGCAGCTGGCCGAACGAAGCCGTCAACTACATGCTTAATTTCTGACTTTCTCGATCGAAAGAAGCACTGTAATTAATTATAGCGAATTTAAAATTGATCAAGAATGATGAAAGCCCAACCTGCCATTTGGGCTTTTCAAGCACAGCTCGAGAGGTGATTTTTTTTTCTTTAAAAAATAGTTTGACACGCGAGACCAGCCCAATAATTTTCAATTTTGGATTGGGCTCACATGGATTTATATTGGAGTGCCATTTTATATTCCACATGAGCTTTCTCTTCAACTTTGTCTTAACCCATTTTCAGTTACTATTTACTGCATGTTTCTTTTTTTTAGTAAATTTCAAAAAAACCCATGTTTTATGGTATGAGTTGCATAAAATTTTAGGTATTATGACTAGTTGGACACATAAGTCCGGTCCAGGTATTATGGTCCTAAACTTTCATAAAACCCCAACCTATATATGTAGAGCATGTGTTTACTCAAAAATTTAAAATATAAAGTGTACAAAAACTATAATTATTCATTTTATGATTAAGGTGATTTGTTTAACTCTTCACGTCTTTTAATAATATTGTTTTAGATATACTAAAATTAATTGATGTTTGAATAAAGGTGGAGTTTTATGAAACTTTTAGATCATGAAACCTGTAGTTATATGCCATAAGCTATAATACGTGTGATTTTCTGTAACTTCGACCATAAAATATAGGGATCTATTAAATTTACTTTTTATTTTTTTTTGCTAGCATGTTTACTGCACGTTTCTCTTCAACTTTAACTAGCTTTTTATAGATCTTCTGTCACCAAATAGCATTAGATCGAGAGCCTTGTAGTGTGTGCTTATGGTGATTGATTATCACAAGCTAAAGGCCACGGAGATTGATTATCACAATTTACACATAAAATGGAGAGGAGAAAAAAAAACTCTTTGAAGCTACACATTATTGGTGCAGTGATGAAGTCGTGGGTATATGACTTTATCCATCAACGTTCAAATTCTGGTTATGTGTATCTTGAATTGATGCGGTTAAAAGTTACTCCCTCTACCCAAATAAATCAAACCCTCATATCCCAACACAAATTTTGTAGTAGGGGCAAAAGACTAAAGTGTGTCTTATTAATAGAAAAATAATATTGGTGAATGTGTAAGTAAGAGGTATTGAAGAATAAAATTTTTTGATTTGTGGACTGAGGGTAGGTAAAAGAGTAGAAATTGAATTATTTTGAGCCAAAGGAACTATAGAAATATTCTCTCCGTTCTAAAATATAAGCATTTCTAAGATTCAAATTTTGTACTCCCTCCGTTCCAAAATATAGCTATCTTTATATTCAAATTTTGTCTAAAATATAACTATCTAGGACATATAAAAGATGATTTTTACCCTATTATTTCCCATGCTATCTCTAGTGGGCCCTATCATTCTACTAACCCTCGAGACCCGTATCCCACTCATACTATTTTTAATTTTCATCACCCCTTAATCTATTAAAGAGGGTATTTTTGACCTTTCATTCCAAGCATTAATTCTTCGAAACACTCCAAGATAACTACTCTATATTTTGGGACGGAGGGAATACCATAATGCAAGCATTCATGCATAAATTCCAATGGTTCCCATTATTTCAATGATTTCAAAGCCAATAAGATACTTGAAAAGGGAATTTAAGCAATTCAAAATTCAAAATTAACAGCTGAAGTAACTAAAAAGGAAACTTTAAATCTAACCTTAGTATTTGCTAAATAATCTAGAAATCGTTATTTTTGAAACAGAAGGAGGGCAACAACAATATATATGGCAAAAAATAGTCATATAGATGGGACCCACATACATGGGATTTAACTTTTGCAATCCTCACAATATATAAATACCAGGTAGCATTATGCAAAGAGGGAGAAGTAGAGAGAAAATAATATTTTATTTCATATGGATAGTCCATATATATATTGATAGCTCATCATATTTCTCTTACTATGACCATCTTCTACAATGGTAAAGAGCTATATAGCCTGCTTTTCTTTCCACTCTAAGGGCATGTTTGAATCTACATATTAGGAGTAAAAACTCTCTTTTTTCTATAAATATGTTTTCCGAACTGCAAAATAATATGTTTCTTTTTAATTTTCTATCGAAAAGTTGTTTTGAAAATCATATGAATCTAATTTTCAAATTTAAAATAATTAATACTCAATTAATCATACATTAAGATTGGTCTCCTTTTACGTAATCATCTTCTTTTTCTTTGTCGAACTCAGCCGAAGACGAAGTATACTTCCTTTAAAAAAACTGCTGCGTAGTTTGCGCTGTAAATAAATTTCTTTTGCGAAGCTTTTTGCGTGTTAAAAAAGAGAAAAAGATCTCTGCATTTTTTTTAAAAAAGATCTCTGCATTTTTTTATCTTTCCCTGACACTCACTGTCTATCACAAGAGGGGGAGAGAAGCAAAAACAGAGAAGAGCCTTCAGAGCTGACGGCCTGACACATGGCCGCCTCCGCGTCACGCGTCGGGCAATAAAAAATCTCGCGGGAACGCGGGGTGGGGCCCGCGGCCCTTCTAACGGAAGCCGCGAACGCTTCTCCCGCACCGAGTGCTCTCTCCTCTGCGCGCGCTCCGGCCCCTTCCTGCGCCGCCCGCCATCTGCTCGACGGATTGCCTCCCCGGCCCGTCGAGAGCCATGCAGCTGCCGCCGGCACCCCTCACCGCGCTGCTGGCCTCCCTTCCCACGCCGCTGCCCTCGCCGCGCGTGCGGGGCAGCCGCAGCCCAGCGCGGGGCACGGCCGTGGCGGCGGCGCTGCGGCCGCTGCCGCGGCGGCTCGCGCTCTGGCCGCCGCGCCTCGGTGCCGTCGAGAGCAGGCCGCCGCCGTCCGGCCCGGCGTCGGCCCCGCCTCCGCCGCTACCGGAGAGCACCGACGCAGGTTGGGCGGCCGCTGCTGTTTAATTTGATTGCTTTCTGCTCGTGTGGCATGGTGATTGAGTTAACGCGAGGGTCCATTGTGTTGTGGTAGGACTGGATGCGGGTACCGGGGGCGGCGGCGGTGGAGATGGAGGAGGTGGTGCTGATCTGAGGTGGCTGCGGGTGTTCCCGCACGTGCTCACTGCGTCCATGGCCAACTTCCTCTTTGGCTACCACATCGGGTGCGTGCTCCTTTCGTGTCATCCACTGACTAGACACTATGCATTTACTCGCTATATATGTCCTGTAGCGCTAGCTGAACAATGCGAACTGAAACGTGAAATCGACATTTTAATGGGCTAAACCATACAGTGTAATATTACTTCTGTTGTTGTCAGAACATCTGGCTGAAGCCTCCGTGTTTTGCAGGGTCATGAATGGTCCAATAGAGGATATTGCACGAGAGCTTGGTTTTCAAGGGAATCCATTTCTCCAAGGTCTTGTGGTCAGCATATTCATTGTTGGAGCATTTTTTGGAAGCTTGGCCTCCGCTGCACTAGTCGACAATTTTGGTTGTAAAAGGACTCTTCAAATTGATAGTATTCCATTGATTCTTGGGGCACTTCTCAGGTACTCAGTTTCACTGTTTCTAACCTCTATGGAGTTCCTGCTGACCACTGTACTAGCATACTTGTATAGAACTTTACATAAAATTCAGTTTTTTTTTTCATCTAGACAACATTTCCATTTCATAAATTTATCATCTGTTATGCCTAAAACAATCACACAGTGCACAGGCTGATTCGTTGGATCAGATGCTCTTGGGAAGATTCCTGGTTGGAATTGGAATTGGCGTAAATACAGTGCTTGTTCCACTATATATATCCGAGGTACCCTTCAGAAATTTGTTATGTCAGAATTAATCATTACTGTTATAGACATCATTAGTCTACCATCAATTCTCCTATCTTGTTTTTTTTCAGTTGCTTTGTATGTATCTTAAGTTCTTTTTTTATGTACTACATTCTTAGGTTGCTCCAACAAAATACAGGGGTTCTTTGGGGACTCTGTGTCAGATTGGAACATGTTTGGGAATAATTGCTGCGCTGTCATTGGGAATACCATCTGAAAGTGACCCACATTGGTGAGGAATCTCTTATTGGCATTTCTGCACTTTTAATGATGTAAGTCATCATTAGGTTAAATTTGTTGTAGTGCCATGATCAATGAAACAGATTAACAACACATATTGATCAAAGCAGATGAATAATGCTTTGGTTCATATATCCTTGATTCATAGAAAGGATAGAACTAAGATGTGATAAAGAATTTTTGAAATAAATCAAGGGAATATCAAAACCATTGCACTGGTACAGGAATGCAATTTAATAGTTTTAATTACTAATCCTCGAGGTTCTTGATATTAATTGCATTTCATTAAAAAAACTTCTATTTCGAAATCTATCTCATTTCTGTAACCTTTCTGAACTGATTCTTAATCAGGTGCAGATCCATTGTATACTTAATAAATTATTAATGTGCTACTTAAGATTTTGTGTCTAAATCCATAGGTGGCGGACAATGCTTTATGCTGCATGTGTACCTGGTGTTCTTATTGTTGTCGGAATGCAATTTGCCGTTGAGAGTCCTCGCTGGCTTGCCAAGGTACCTTTACTAAAGTTTTATTTGTCAACTAGGCCTTTCCCAATACCAATGGACTCCATGTAGGTTGGAAGAATAGACGATGCAAGAAAAGTTGTACAACGTCTTTGGGGACCTTCCGAAGTTGAGAAGTCCATGGAAGAGATCCAATCTGTTGTTGCAAATAATGATTCAGAGGCTAGCTGGTCAGAACTTCTAGAAGAACCCCATAATAGAGGTTATTCTTTTTTCCTTTAGCTCTTTCTGCTGGTTAGAAGTTAGAACCGTCATATTACCGTCATATTATGATTGTGGAGTACAATGGAAAGGTTCTTTTTTTCATGGTGTATGTGCGTTCCAGCCCATAACTCTAGGCTTTGCATGACTGCTTGTAGCAGGTGCTATATGTATGTTCTAAAATGCTGATGCATGTCTGTGTGCTCTGTAAAGTTCATATGACATATTCAATAATACCTTATGCCTTTATACAGGAGCTGGTTGCTATTTTTCCTTTCATATTGAAGGAGTCATCACTGAGACATGCTGTGATAGTATTTGGAACCTTTTATTTAGTATAATTGCTATATGTTGGCAATTGTCCTGTATATGGTTTCTAGCTTTTGCCTTCAAATATGTTCTGGCATCTTCTGCAATTTTTCTAATGTTCATTGCTGGTTGGAAAATACTCAGTCATTTAGGTGGTTGTCGTAGATGCTATTACACTTCAAGACAAAGAACAAGTGTCTTACGTTTTTGTCTTTCTTTTCTGCATAACCTTAAACACAAGTATCTTTCATGTCTGTATACCTGTTTATATTTGTTCCTTCCCTTTATATTATTTAATCCTTATTTTCATGATATTAATAGCTTATTCTCTCAATGTATATGCAGTTGCATTGATTGGAGGGTCCCTTTTCTTTCTACAACAGTTTGCTGGCATAAATGGCGTTTTGTACTTCTCATCGTTAACATTCCGTGATGTTGGTATTACCAGTGGTATCTTGGCAAGCTTATATGTTGGAATAACTAATTTTGCAGGTTTGTTAAACTTGTTTTATAATGCTCTACTTTGCGGTAACTATTCATAAACTCCTGGACCATGTTTTTTCTTTGAAATTTCAGGGGCAATTGTTGCTTCAAATTTGATGGATAAGCAAGGACGAAAAACTCTGACAGGAAGTTATCTTGCATGTATTGTCGCTTCTACCGATGCCTTTCAGGAAGTTTTAATATAATCTTTTAAATTTGAGTAAATTCTGCATTTTTTTCTTTTTCTGGAGGAGTTTACAGCAAGCATAAGCTATGATGAGAGTATAATTTCTTATAGCATGATTATTTTTCTGTCAATATTGTTCTGGAAATATTGTTGTGATCTGCTGTAGTCCTTAAACAAAATTTAATGCCACTTTTCTACCCTTTTGCAGGCACTTGCAATGTTCCTTATAGTATATGCTATTAGCTTCCCCCTTGATGAAGGTGTTAGCCATGGCCTGTCAATTACTGGAACTCTCTTGTATGTATTTCTACATTACTTTTCTATTTCATATTTTCATTCCACTTGCTATGATACGATGTTCCCGGGTAATTTGAAGTACTTAAGATTAGTACTTGAAAGAATTTTACTTGTTGAACATGATAGCTGTTATTTACAGAGGTTACTACAAAGGGTGTCCCTTTTTTGGAACCTTGGCTTTGAGGTCTATTTATGATTGCTGTGAAGCAAAATCCTTGCTTGGAATTTGGAAAAAATACATGTATTTAATTTCCTAACCAGCCATTTACCTTGCATTGCTGATGGATAATGTAAAGGATTCTTTTCTAGGATCTATATACTTTGCTTCATGATCTGACAACTGATCAGAAGTCTCACATTTGTGTTTATGGAACACTAATACTGAAAGTGATTTTTACCTCACTTATTTATTCATGTTTACATTGTCAGGTACATATTTACATTCGCCATTGGAGCCGGACCAGTTACAGGAATCATCATACCAGAGCTGAGTGGTGCTCGGACACGCTCGAAAGTTATGGGCTTCAGCTTCACTGTACATTGGGTATGCACTTTCCAACTGTATAAAATTGCCTCATAACTCTCCTTGTGTAGTGTAGTTTGTATGTACTCTACATTGCCACTTCAAATCAAGATATGCAGTTTATTAGTCCTGTCTACTTCAATACTTATGGATTGGGTTGTTCTGTCAGATATGCAATTTTCTGGTGGGACTGTATTTCCTGGAGCTTGTGAAGAAGTTTGGGGTCGGAGCTGTCTATGCAGGTTTTAGTGGAGTATCTTTGTTGTCAGCACTTTTCGCTTACAATTTCATTGTCGAGACGAAAGGGCGTTCTCTTGAGGAAATCGAAATGTCTCTGAGCCCTGCTGCCCCTGGCAAGCGAGAGTGAGACACATTCTTTCATTCAGTTACGCAGATGGACCAAACATTCAACCGCTCCAAGGAGTTTTTGATCCAAGGGGTACAGGAATTCGACATTGGTGTCTAATGATCTAACCTGCTTGTCAGCGCATATAGTAGTTATGTAGAAGCAGTAGAGCCTCAGCAGCTCCAACTTGTCATTTTACTTGTGTAGTCATAACCATGTATATAATGGATCACATTACTAAAGAAAACACACCTCAGGTTGTTAATAGTACAAGCAATTGAAGTAACTATGCAAATAAAGGGGAGAGGAATTGCCATTTTCTTTTGCCTTTCCATATTTTTTTTTGCTTTAGTTGTATCTGCCTTTTTCCATATTTGTTTTAGTGACAGTTTAAGCCGTTGTTTGAGTAGTGGATTTGATAATATATACACCGTTTACCTTTGCATAAAAAATGCATATTCTAAAGGTGAGTTGGAACATGCAACCTGTAACCTGAGAGATTGCTGTCGAAATCTCAATGCTTACAAATGCTGAACACTGATGTGATAAAAAGACATTAACTTCAATTTCTGTATGTATTTATGCTGAACAAAGTCGCGCCTAAATCAAAAGCTGTCTCCGTAGTTAATCACAAGCAGAATGGACAACCATACCTTTCAGTTGGGTCGCTGTATTTGGTGAGAGTTTTCAACGCAAACACATTGCATTGTTCTTGTGTGGCTGTGGCACAAACCGTCTCAGATGGTCTTGCTAGTTTGTGTGGTCTCAAATTAAAGCATAAAATTTTTGCCAGGTCAAATCAAGACTATTCTTACTTTTTTTTTGAAAGATCTTCTCCAATCTCCATGTATTAGCTCATCGTTTTTTTTTTTTTTGCATTTTTCAAATATGAGGTCCCAAGGGAGAGGAGATTGCAATTCGGTGAACTTTGATGACTTCTTTTAACTAGCAGTATAGCGACAGAGGAGGAGCACTGACCTTAGAAACATCAGTTTAGTCCATGATATTGATGTTGGAACGATTGGCCAGTCTTTTCTTAGGTTGTTATTCAGTTCTCCATTAATATTTTATATGTTGTTAGTTTTTCCTTAAAGAAATTTGTTAGCTTTGGACTTTTTGTATCACCGTATTCAAACTACGTGCAAAGATTATAGCACTGTTAAAAACAAGAAACACATGAATAAGTTGAGTGAGGAGAACTAACTCTAATTACATAGAAAATGGTGTTTTTTCATGGAAACCCTTCTCTTCTCAAGATAAAAGGATGCCTCATTGCAGTACCTTACAGAAGGCCATGCACCAACCATCAATTGTTAGATCATTTTTCAATTTATTAGTGATATCTTCATCGGTCTAAAAAATCATTAGAACATTTAGCATACATTAGAGTAGATAATGCCTACAAAATGCACTCTTTATAAATTTAAAAAAACCACAAACCAACTTGCATTAAAACACTTAAAACAGAACCTATTACTCCCTCCGTGTTTAAAATATAAGATATATTAGGTTTCTACATAGATTTCTACATTATCTTTGACCATTAGTTCTTCTAAAATGTATTATATAACAACCCTAGTGATACTACATGCACGATACTAAACACATATATTTTTAGTTTAATTATTAGTCAAAATTTTTAAATGTTGACTTTGCAGAAAATAAATACGTCCTATATTTTTAAACGGAGGGAATAGTAGATATCCCTGCCCATCCTTACTAATAAGTTTCTATCATCGCCAGTCTCGAGATATGGCATGCCCACTTCATTTTCTCCTTTCTTGTCTCCATTCGTAGCTAAGTTCAATACTCTCGCCATGGATCCTTGATTAACAATATTATTATATGCATGAATACTTTGATCTCTTTTCTTTGGAGGGAATCATCCAATAATCTAAAGTGGATATATAATATTGTTAGTTTTTTATGTGAACAGGGGATTGAGCCACTTCCACTGCCTGTCAAGTGTCAAACCTATCCCGGTTCAGGTTTTAATTGTTCTGCCTTCTGCCCAAACAAATGACAACACGGTCCCAAAAAAGCATTAACCACCGAACACTAGCACCTTAGATAAAACCCCAAGGGTTGCATATGAAGAAGATGGGTAGCTTGCTTCCTAAATCATTCGCGATCACCGTACACCTTAACTAACAACTCGAAGGTTACAAAAATAAATAGTAGGTAATGCTGATATAGGATTGCTTGGGTATGGATAACAATGGCTACATAAAGAAAGCATTTTTGGATTATATCAGCCTGAGCTTTTTCACTAATTTCCTGTCAAAGATAAAAAAGTATGACTTCATTTTTCCCTCTTTGGTTTCTTTTCTTTGATAAAAGCAACTCCAGCTTTCTGATTGGATAGCTGGTAAACCTCACATCCAAAACTGTGGCCCAATGGTCCAAATCCCAATATGCTTTCCCTTCTTCATAATTGTTTATATGGGTCAAGCATGCGTTGCATGACTAACAAATTTACTACGCGTTGAAAGTTAAAAGCAGTTGAGACCTTTCACTGGTCTACCATTAGCACAGCATGGAAAAAGGTTATAGATTGAAACATCATAACAATAAGAAAAGGCCATCTTTTAATAATAGGAATAAGTGTCAAGCACACTGCTGGCAATGTTAATTTGAGTTTCTTTTTCTCGCAAACAGTTATTTTAGTAATTTTTGATTTTATTTTTATTTTTGGCGAGGAATCATCTTCCAAGTTAGCATTAGTGAACTGCTATCTACTTAAGTTCTTGCCAAGTCATTACTCTGCTAGTTAACTAACAATTGCAAATAAAGCTTCTTGTATGTCAAAACAGTTAACCAACAATTGGGGTTAATGACAAAATTAGTAAGACCGGTTGCAAGAATGACATTTTTGAGACCTCTAGTACAGTTCACTCGATTCACACTAGTATAACTATTCTAAATAGAAAATTGTAAAAAAAAATTCTAAAATATCACACTAAGTTTAGATTCCCCCTATAAAATAAGTGCAAAATTCCCCTCCTCATATTAGTTTGAATTTCTTTCATTGCCATTGCCTGTGCATTCTTGTGGCCACGACCCCCCACATATGCTCTTAGAAATACACAAATCGAGAGAACCGGAGCCCACTCATGCCGAACTAGACCCGATCCGATGACACCAGCAAGCACCATCTCCACTCTTGGCCTAACATGACGTGGACATGTTCACAACTTTACTCTTGGACCAGTCAGTCGTCAGAATGAAAGTTCGCCCTACCTCATATTTCGGTGCGATGTCTCATAGATTAAAGAGGAAGAAATCTTCGAATATTCTTGATATAAAATATAGATTTACACAACACAGGGATGGACTACTACCGAGCTAGACTCGCGATGGGTAGCTCGAGATCAAATAAACTATGGGAAAGGGCCTAAATCAAACAAGAGATTAGAAGGGTGAACAAATCCTAACGGGAAATCTTAAACTAAGACTATTTGGGATTTTCAAATTTTTCCTCCAAATTACATGCTCTTAAACGCATGTCAGAGTGCAGAGCCTTCACTTCCTATGCAACGTGTCACTGCCACATTCTCCTTCGTATTTGAAGAAACACGCACCATCCGATACACACACGTATGTGCTACTACCAGTCCTACTTAGAGTTCATCAATCAAGCACATCGAAAATTATCTAACGTACCATATTAGAGCGTGGGCACATACTTTCTTAATTTGATCACCAAACGTTTAGAATATGTCCGGTATAAATTGGTAGGGTTATCATATAAAAATGAATGGAAATTTACCCTGCAAAACCGCAAGAACAACACGATAGCTTGTCTACGTGAACTATTCTAGAAGTCTCTTCACAACTCCAAGAGTGAACAATCTTGACCACTTATATGATGTTAATTAAAAATGAACAGAAATTTAATAAGGTGGCTACTATTAGCTAAATAGCATAGGTTGGTGCTTAAAGGTCAAAGTTCCAATATCTTTTTCTTATTTTGATAACCAATGCAGAGCTGCCAAGATACAAATAAGGCGCAAGCCTAAAAGTTGCCCATTTTAGCTTTCTCCGATAACTGTGAAAATATAAGCACATATAATATTTATTCTATAAATACATATGACATTATAGTATAGTAAACGAACATAAACTAATCTAAATATATATATAATAATAGATCAAAACACATAGACATAAGTTACCGACTAAACCCTGTTTTAGCAAAATAGGACACACGATACGCACGAACACACCTACCGGTGATGACGAGACGTGCAGGACGGAGAATGAGGAACGACCATGAATGGCGCACACGAGCATCCGCTACGCTTCCTAAAATATTATCTCCTCTCTCAGCGATGTGAACGAGCTTCCGCGATACCGCTCTCCAAATCCTCGGCACCATAACAACGACGGAGTAAAGGATGAACGATTTCAGAAACAGACAGAAGCAACCTAGTTTTTCATATGTTGCGGGAGAGAAACAGGCCTATTTATAGAATATAGGTCCCTTATCAACGCCTCCGACAACGCTATCTCGTAACACAACCGATAATCCCGCATCTTATCTGATTCACTCTATCTATAATATCTGATTTCAAAAAAACTCCGATAATGTAAATCTCAGCAAACAGAACTGCAAAAGAACACACCAAATGAGACAATTTTGGCGCATTCACTGCACTGCCACGGCCTCCCTGCCAGGGATGGACGCCACGCTGTGTTCCCATTCTCTCCACATGCATGTCTCAAGCCTTAGGATAGAGCTCACCCTATAACGCTCCCCTCCTAACTAGCAATTAGTACTAAACTTCCAACCACCCATGAAGCATATGCCTTATATTTTCTAGAATTATTCAACATGGTCTTAGCCACCTTAGTTAATCCAACATCCCACCAAATCTAAAGTCAAGAGATTTCCATTCTCCAAATACTTTTATATACAGTTCTAGAGACCGGTTAAGGGTTGACATTCTCATCTATAATCCAACTACACTACTCACAATTGAAAAACATACACGCCTAATTGCAATTTTGTAAAGAAATTTCACTTCAAAGCCTGGACTGATACTAGGCCTTCAGTAGTCCACCCCTCTTAGACTATACAGCAACTTCTGTCTTCATGAGCTTCGAGGATATCATCCAAAATCCCATAAACCGCGACCACACGTGAGCTATATAGGGTCTTCAAGAATCTTCGAGAACAGCATCTCCTATTAAATAAACAAACATATTAAGCAAAGCCAACCTGCCTTACGCTT
>RYFJ01004330.1:0-30303 GCA_003991445.1 Oryza meyeriana var. granulata
TGCATATTGCGTTCGGGCTCTTCCTCACTACCAACGAAGGTTCTTCGTTATCGTTGCCTTCTACAGTCAGACTACGTTTTATGTGCTGAATCTAAAATTTGAGTTCAAGTCATAGAAGTGTTTCCATGATCATTCTGTGTAACAAAACAGCTCACGTTGGACACTAGATGGATTTGATCTAGTTTACTCTACTGTTCTAACGAGATAAACGATGCTTTAAAAATTTGTCATAGTTGAGGGTTGGCAACACCAACAGCGACACGCTCATCGATACTTTTTCAAGATGCTCGGGATTCGCTAAGGTGTGCCTGCACTAGGAAATAGTACTGGAGGTGTTGTCCTAGCATGGTGAGGTTCCAAAACTACGTCAAGGAAGTGATGAGGACATCACGTAGCTCAGAATATGACCCCTAGATACCTTATGTATTCATGCAACCAAAGGTGCTATGCATTTCTATGTAAGATTTACGTGTTATATATTTAAATAGCCGTTACTGCACCATGAGTTTTGTATGTTATTGTTTGCAGAGATACTTGCTTGGGTGAAGGGAAAGAGACCGGAGCGCAAGGAACACTAGTTTGAATGAAATCAACAAAGATGTTGATTGGGGACCAAACCAAGACCTTACCCAAGTCTACTCCTACATCACCACGTCACTTTTTGGTCCATAGAAAGCAAGAGATGAAGTTCTGCATGTTTTGGATTCGGATTCGGATCTCCTGACAGCATCAATTTTAAACGGACACTAGCCACTGATTCCAGAAGGACTCTCAGGGCCCATGATACTTGATGGAAAGCTTATGGAGTCTACTTTCAGATGGTTTTGGTCCCATATAAAATTCCTCCTAAGCTGTCCAAAATCATCAAAAGAAAACATGTACCTCTTCTAGCCCGAGTCTGTTTTGGGCCTTGGGTCTTGTAATTGTGTCCGTGGGCTAAACCCATGAAAGTGCGCCCCTCACAGGGAAAGATCCTAACTAGGATGTTTCCTAACTCATATATATTTGTTGAGAAGGGTCAATAGCCACCGCCCGTTTAGAGGTGGGTTTTGCTTAGATTATTCTACATTGCAGCAGTTTCGCCGTCTAGATTGTGCTAATCATTCATCTGCAATTCAGAATTACGTTCTTCCTTGTTCTTGTGAGTTTCTTCGATTGCTTGCAGGGATAAAACCTTCGTGGTGAGGTCAACTACATGAGAGCGTGGTTGATAACAACTAGACGTGTGGGTGTAGCGGTTGCGAGGTGACGATCGCTGATCGGAAGCCTCAAAACGTGAACGTCTTCACGTCGCCAAATCGAACCTATCGGACGATCGGGCACCCAGTTGCCATCAAGTGGTATCAGAGCACAGGTTGCCTGATAGGTATTATCTA
Organism: Oryza meyeriana var. granulata; assembly: GCA_003991445.1. Classification (NCBI taxonomy): domain Eukaryota; kingdom Viridiplantae; phylum Streptophyta; class Magnoliopsida; order Poales; family Poaceae; genus Oryza; species Oryza meyeriana. Next base: position 1,377 of record RYFJ01004330.1, read on the forward strand.
TTTCCATCTATCCATCTTTGTTTCTTTTACCTGGAGTCTAGAAAACCCAAAAATTTATTTACCACCTGTTCTTCGTAGTCGTTAGGTTTATCCCCTGTCCAAACCCTTTGTGCCTTTGCAAAATGTTATTTCAGTTCGATTTGTTGAGTCTGTTGTCCTAGGTCAAGGTTTAGTGGTCGCTGGTAGAGTCGGTGTTCGTGGTTCTAGTCTAGCTGTTGCGTCGCTGCGCAAGAGCCTACCTGAGAGATTGAGTTCTACTGTCGGTTTCGGACTGCAAGCCGCCTTGAGCTTTTAACCTGTTTTCACAAGTTGTTTGAGATAGGTCGCAAGCCACCTTGGGTCAATCGCCCTATACACCTTATGTAGCCTCCTTGTTAGCCCGCTTGACTATTGGCACTTATACTCTAGCCGAAGGTGATATAGCAACAGGGGGTTGAGCCGCGAACCGGCTAGTTCGTGCTTACCTTGTCCGTAAACAGCCCCATAAACTTTTTTGCATATGGGACTCAAAAATTAGGCAAAGTTAAATATGCTATATCTACGAGACATCTATAGAAACTTTACATCTGCTCCTCCCTAACATTGTCAGCTTTGGCTGATCTAAAATAGCAAAATTTGGCCTGTAAGACTGAGTTTTCAAGCTCCGAAGTTCCTGCACGCTTTTCAGAGCGCCTCTACATGTTTTTCCAGGGTCACTCCGTGCATTATATCAAGCTACCAATTTTTGTGGTTTCTTCTTGTGTACTAGGTGTACTCCTAGAAGAGAAAAAAAAGAGAGAAAAAAAGAAAAAGGAAAGGATAGAGAGCAATTTTCAGTGAGCAGTCTTGCTGAGCTGATCTTCAAGATTTCGAGAGATTGGTGAGAGAGAGTTGTCCTAAGTCCTTTGTTTCTTTTACTCTCACTTGTTAGGGGCTGGTTCTAGGAACGTGTCTCGGCCATGACTGCTACAAGTATTTGGAAACACTTATTTAGCTTTGCTACTCTGTTATTAATTTTGCTAATCCTTGCTACATACTTTTGAGCTCCGAGATCCACAAAGTTCTTATCAGTAAGATTGATCCGAGTAATCACAACACTCACCGTTGTCTAACATCCCACCTTCCGGTCGTACCACCTGCTTCAATCTGGGTAAAAATATCATAAGAGTTCGGTAAGACGCTTTGGTTGCTTGAGAGTGTGGATTCCACTATCCACTACCTAGTAGTTGATAGGGATTATAAAGCTTTTTATATTGTTTCTGTTTTCTACTAACAGTGTTGCAGGATTGTGATGACATAGCATGGACTCTATACAAGCAAGATTTCAGGCGATAGCTGAGAGGCACGAAAGGTCTCCTTAGTAAATATGCACAATTGAGATACATCAGCAGCCAGCTATGTTTTCTTCTTGCCTTCCACTAACTATGACAGTTCAAACACCATTTGGCAGGAACGAAAAGGAGACGAAGAATTTGGATTGAGAGCCCCTGCCATAGCTGCCACATCATCTTCGACAAGTGAAGGTAAGACTGTGTTATCTCCCCTTCGTATAATGGATTGGTGCTGAAGCATACATGAGTTGGGAAGGTTGCGATTGATAAAATTTTTCTCATCGTCATATGTGTGATAAACGAAAGATTAAGAAATACTGCAGTGTCTTGACTTCTCATGCTTTAATATGGTGGCAAAGATTTAATAACGTCTTCACATGATAGATTGCCTCAAACTTGGAACGATATGAAAAAATGCTTATGCAAGAGAAATTTGTTTCTCCATCTCAGATTTTGCTTACAAAAATAAAGTGTGTCATTTAGAGAAGCAACCCTTGTTGTCCCTTCTTATCTGTGACTAACCTTTTGGAGCAGGATTTAATGACAGTACTTTGGTACAACGAGTGTTATGTTCTCAAATGGAGAAAGCGGAGCAAAATCAATGCCAAAAGTTGTTCCAATCAAGGTTTTTGGTTATGAATCGAGCATGCCGTGTTATCATTCATAGCGAGAGCTGTAGCAACTTGGCAAGTTCAGATATGGTCGAGAAGCTTGGATTGCCGACGCAACCGCATCCTCGGCCTTATTACATCCAGTCGTTCAATTCTTGCGGTAAGTTGAAGGTAAGTAAAATTGTGAAAGTGGAGTTTTCAGTAGGCAATTATCATGATAGTGCCATATTCGATGTTGTTCCAATGCAAGCATGTTCTCTGCTTTTGGGTAGACCTTGGGAATATGATAGAGATGTTGTGCACCGTGATAGAACCAACACGTACACTTTCACACATAATGGCAAGAAATTTAAGTTGCTACCTGTGTCCCCTGCTGAAATTTTGAAAGATGATCTTAAGAGGGAAAAGATTAAAAACCATGAGGTTTTGAGAAATAAATGTAATAATACTAATGTTTTGATGCCTTCACCTAAACCTGAGTTATTGCAAAATGAACATATTGCATTGGGCACTGATATTTTGCAGGTATTTGAGAAGAGCCAAGGTAATGAGGAAAAGAAGAGAGACATAGAGAAAGAAGATCCACATGTTGTTCCATGCATGTTTCAAGATGTTTTAATTAGGAGTGCACCTATAGTTTTTGAAAATGAGAACAAAGTTAACAGAAATGGTGCTACATTCACTCAAGGTATGGACAATTTTGATGTGCTATATATGTCCACTAATCATGTTAGTTTAGAGCAATCACCAGTGGAATCGTGTGTTAAATTACCTTTGTCACACGATGATTTGGTTCCTATTTTTTGTGATAAAGAAAGTTGTGCAATGCTTCACTTATATCCATGCCACAACTAGTGAATGAACATGTTAGTAATGTTGTTGAACCCACCATGTGCGGATTTAAGACATGTTGTTCACATTGCTACGAGAATGAAGAGCTTAGATTGCTATCTTCTTTAAATACTTTGGGCTATATTCAATTTGATGATCTTTGTCCACTCAATTGTAGAAAAGATTATTTGCTAAATCTCATTTGCCATGTCCTTCTCATGTGATTTTTCATGTTATTGGCAATTATGATAATAAAGGAGAATATAATGTGCATAGAGTATACATTTGTTCGAATTTTAATATACCTCCTTTTCATAATGACATGTCTTGTCTAGAGGACCGCATGAGTATAAATAATTCTCTATCTAGTTCCTCTAGTTGTTTAAATGAGTTTTAGGTTGGTTTGCAAGAAGGAGAGTGTTGTGAGCTACACGACACTACAAAGTGCTCTCCGTGTTTAAAAATTTCAGAATCCAATCATATGCACAACACTACCTCACCCTATATTGTGAAAGATAAATATATGTTCATCAGACTTAATGACAAGGTGAAACCGCGGACGGTTTCCAATCAAGAAGGGGAGAATGATGAGGACATCACTAGCTCGGATATGACCCTAGCTACCTTATGTATTCATCAACCAAAGGTGCATGCTTTCTATGTAAGATTTACGCGTTATATATTTAAACAGCTGTTACTGCACCATGAGTTTTTTATGTTCTTGTTTGTAGAGATACTTGCTTGGGTGAAGAGAAAGAGACCGAGCGCAAGGAACGCATGGATGATCAAAGAAGTTGATTGGGGACCAAACCAAGACCTTACCCAAGTCTACTTCTACATCACCACGTCACTTTTTGGTCCATAGAAAGCAAGAGATGAAGTTCTGCATGTTTTGGATTCGGATTCGGGCCTCCTGATAGTATCAAATTCAAACGAACCTAACCACTGATCCAGATGGACTCTTGGGGCCCATGAGTACTTGTTGGAAAGCTTATGGAATCTACTTTCAGATGGTTTTAGTCCCATGTCAAAATTCCTCTTGAGGCTGTCCGGAATCGTCAAAAGAAGACACATACCTCTTCTAGTTGAGTCTTGTTTTGGGCCTTGTAATTGTGTCATGGGCTAAACCCATGAGGAGTGCGCCCCTCACAGGGAAAATCCTAACCCTAGGACGTCCTAACTCATATATATTCAGTAGCCACCACTGTTAAGATGTGGGTTTTGCTTAGATTATTCTGCCATTGCAGTTTCGCCGTCTAGATCGGTTTGTAGAACCCCAACTTCCTGTGCTAAACATTCATCTGCAATTCAGATTGCGTTCTTCCTTGTTCTTGTGAGTTTCTTCGACTGCTTGAAGGGATAAAACCTTTGTGGTGGTTGACTACCTGAGAGCGTTGTTGATAACAACTAGATGTGTGGGTGTAGCAGTTGCGAGATGACGATCGCTGATCGGAAGCCTCAAAACATGAACGTCTTCACGTCGCCAAATTGAACCTATCACAGATTTGAGAAGAATTTCCCGTGACTCCTTGACAACCTTGATCTCCTCTGCAAAGGCATTGAATTGGGTGTGAGCATTGGCTTTCAAAGCTATTCAAATTCATCAACAAGTATACTTGTTAGCCAAAAAATGCAGTTGGAGCAACAAGAAGACAGGATAAGGTTATTGTCAGGGAGGAGGCTTACTAGCATAGTCAGCCTCCACTTTGGCTTTGGCCTTCTTCGGTTCGGCTTTGGCCTTCTCAACTTATTTCAGCTTAATCTCTTGTTGTTTCCTCTTCTCTGCTTGGGTTTTCAATTCGACTTCGAGGGCTGCAAATCAGAATAGTCAAGAACTCGAGATTGTAGTCAGAACTCAACAAGGCAGTCAGGAATCAACAAAGCTGATGAGGACATCACTTCTTTAGATATACACTTACAACCTCCTCATGTTGAATAAGATGTGCCACAGATCCAAGGACCAATTACTCGCGCACGTGCCCATCAACTTATTTGCCAGGTGAATGCGTTCATAAGCTTACATGGAAATATTTCTACAAATGGTATGCTATTTAATTCTTGTGATGATTTTATTGTTATTAGGAACCTGGGAGAATACCATGGAGAATAGCTCAAGAAACCAAATATTAAAGTGGAGACAACAAGTACAAGTAAACTCCTATCCCCGACATCGATTCAGTTTCGGGCTGGGAGACGGCGTCAATTTCAAATGGCCATAACTTTTGATCCAGAAGGAATTATAGGGCCTACAAGTACTTGTTGGAAAGCTTATGAAGTCTACTTTCAGATAGTTTTGGTTTTACACCAAAATTCCTCCTAGGCTATCCAGAATTATCAAAACAAGTTGCATCATTTTTCCTATCCGAGTCAGTTTGGGCCTTTGGGCTTTGTATTTGTGTCGTGGGCTAAACCTGATCCTAGGACATCCTAACTCATATATATTCTGTAGCCGCTGCCATTTAGAATGGGTTTTGCTTAGATTAATCTGTCTTTGAATAGTTTCACCGTTTATCGGTTTGTGAGACCCCAACTTCGAGAGTATAATCATTCATATGAAAGTTGAGTTGCAATCTTCCTTGTTCTTGCTTGTGTTCTTCGATTTGCATGCAGGGATTAGCCTTCATGTTGAGGTCAACCGGGCAGCGCACGGTTGATAACAAGAGGAGACGTGGTGCTGCGATTGCAGGGTTCGGGTCTTCGTGATCAGAAGCCGGATCATGAGTGTCGACTCTCCACCAAATCGAGAGTTATCCATACCTGATGGAAGATCGGGCACCCCGTTGCCATCAAAAGCTGGAGAGATATACTTAGGAAGATAACACTGAAGTCCTACTTCTAATCTTCTCGGCTAGAGCCCACATTTCATCCTTGAGCTGATCTACTGTTCCCCTTAGCCAAGTTTCCTTCTCCTGGCTAGTCCGTTCCAGGTCCTTCTTGGTGGCCTGGAACTGGCCCAGTCGTTGGAGATGGGGGGCAAGCTGGGTCAGGACCTTGTTCACTTTCTCCGAGCGGTCGACAATCTTCTGCTCAGAGCAAAATAGAGCAAAACATAGTCAAATGGCAGAGTACCAGATTAAGGAGAACCGTCAAGAACTCAAGATGGCAAGATTTGCTATATACCTGGACTCCCCTGGACGCAGCGATTGCGGCACGAAGAAGAATTTCACGCTCCCTTGATGCAGCTTGTTCATCATGCTCGTAGCTCTCCGCAACTCCCTCAGGGGATACCCAATGGAACGTTCTCAGGAAGTTGCGAGGAGGGGCTTCGAGTCGGGGGATGTCTATCTCATCAGAAGATGATGACGATATGAGTGGCGATGGGGTCCTGGCTCTAGACTCAGTGGCTGCTGCGGCTTCAGCGATTTGCTCATGGGCTGGAGTAGCAGCTTCAGCACTAGCCCCTTGGTCGGTCGGCACTAGTGGTCCTGCTGTCAGGACTGCTTTAGCTTCTATAGCTAGGGCAGTCTCTGGCTCGGCAGAAGAACTTGTCAGTGCTGGCTTGGCTGGGGACGGCTCATAGGAGCAGCTGGCACGGTCCCCTTGGGATCAATGTTAACTCACTTCCTGCAGAGTGAGTCAAACATCAAGATACTATCACATTGTTCAAGATTCTTGGAAGGTTGAAGATTGCTTACCTGTTGGAAGTCTTGAATTTCCACGAGGGGTCTCCCGAAGATATCAGCGGTGGAGAGCTACTGGCTGTCGGGCCAGTCGGCGCGGCAGTCAGCGGTGGCGTTTTACCTCCAGTCGGCTCTGTTTCTGGCACAGCCGACTGGGGCGTCAAGGTACTCGGTGGCACTGTCCTTGGGCTTGATGTTGCTGATCTCGTACTCAGCGGTGCTGGCCTTGAGCTCGATGTTGCTAGCCTCGGACTCGGAGAAGAAGGCGTCGGGCTTGGCGGCCTGGGGGCTATACTGGTAGGGTCTTTGATCTTCAGACTCCCTGGTGCTACACTTGGCTTGCTTGCTCTTTTCTTGCCCGGATCTTCAATGGGTTTCTTCCCAGCCCTCTTGGAGCTAGGTTGGGTAGCAGAAGGGCTAGTTGGCCTCTTCTTCCTTTTGGTGGTCGACAGGGTTTGGGAATCATCATGAAATTCCTCACAATCCTACAAATGTTTCAACAACATACATTATACATTGGAAGATGATTCTAGACAAATGTCCGCAGATATTTATCACCAATGGATGGCAATTCCAAGTCAGCTTTTCAAGATTACCTGTGGCCGAGGCCTTTTCTGGCTATAGGCTATAGTGGCGCGCTCGGCGTCTTCTGTTTGTACAACCCCGTTGACAAAAAAGCTGAGCAAGGTGTCAGTCACCTTGTTCTCATCAGTCAAGTCCGGGTATTCTCGGCTAGGATCATTTTTGCCTTGATAATTCTAGCCAAAGTGGCTTCTCAGCTTCAAAGGCCTGGTGCGGTGGTTTAAGAAACACCTCGCCACCCAGGGACCAGTTAATCTTGAGCTCTTCAGATGATCAATCTTCTCTATCAGTTGGTACACTTGGCCCATCTCTTTGTAGCTTGGCACAGAAGACCAGCTAGGCAGGACCACCGGAGAAGAGCCAGTGAAAGGGGATAGAGAAGGTTCGAGATCGGAGCAATAGAACCATTCTCTATGCCAGCTCTTGAGGGAGGTTTTCAAAGGAACATGGAGATAGATCTTTTTCATTTTGTTCCTGAGTTGGAGACCGGCTCCCTAATCACTTGGACTTTATTTTTGGATGGCTGGGGCTTAATGTGGAACAAATACCGGAAAAGGTTGAAATGGGGCTTAACCCCCAGAATACATTCACATTGTGGCGAAAATGGAGATTTGCAGGATAGAGTTGGGATTCAGATTTACCAACTCTAATTGATAGAAGGACAAAAGTTGGCGGAAGAAATCTGAAGAGGGAAGGGTGAGACCGCGATGGAAGAAAGAGGTGACAGTGACTGTCTCACCAGATTGGGGCACCGGCATAGATTCCCCTTTGGTGGCGCGCCAATGGATGACTTCTTGTCGCTGCAGCATCACTTGCTTCTCCAAGTACTTCAGCTTCGTCAAGCCACAGTCTGAAACCAGCCAGGCTTCTGTGGACATCTCTAGGATCTCGAGCGAAGATCTCAGCATTGCTGGGAGTGAGAAGATTTGGGGGAAATGCTATTGAAGGCTTGGGATGGATGCGGTGGAGCGAAATCACGCGAGTTTCTAGCGGGAGACGCTGGCTATGGCAAACCCTAGCGAGACAGCACAAAATTTCAGCACGGAAGCTGGAAGACAAAACGATTGGCAGATTGGAGAAGATGAGGGAATCTTTTCTCTTTCTCCTCGCTTTTATAGAGCCTGTGCTGATAAGTGGGCTTGTGCTAGCTGAATCGGTATTGGGCCATAAGATATGAGTTTCTAAATGGCATGCTCTACAGAGCCAACTGCTGGCTGTGTTAAAATCATAGTGCAGATGCTATTTACAGAAACTGATTAAATAATCAGATATGCTTCATGAAAGCCTAATTGCTGGACACATGTGTTCAGATATCTGCATTATTTACCAGGTATTGAGGACACATCCTTATAATGATCGATAGCTGGTCTCCATTAAAATTGGGGATGCAGGTATCTCTCAAGTACACCTGACCACACATTGGGTTAAAATCCAAGAAGTGGTACTCGGCTTACATGCTTAGCCACCAATTGCCATGAGCAAAAATTATACCAGCTGACATGATGCTGAAGAGTCTACATACCGTGTAGTATAATACTCAAGAAAGACTACAAGTTAAAGATTTTTGACTTTATGTTTAATTGCTTCACAATTAAGCACAAAGTCAGGGGCTACACCTAATAGGTGCACCTATTTGGTGTACACTATTCATATTTTTCTATGAAGCCCTTCATAGCCTTGTTGCCAGCTGACATGAAGCAAGACTCGGCAGAAGAAGCACTCGGACAAAGAGTACTTGGAAGCAATGTACTCGGGAATTGTTCACCGTGGAGGATGAGTACTCAGCATCAGCTGTGACTCAACTATGAAGGTCTCAGGGGCTGCTGTGGAGGCCATGACCCCCAGGGTACCTCATGAGAAGCTATTGGGCCACTCGGACAGAGGGTGGGCCTACCTTTGTAATTAGGGATACAATAGGACTCAGCATACATAACCTTGTGCGACAAGGTTAGGATACAGTCCTAGTCGGGAATGTTGTATTCCTAGAAGAAAATCCCTTGGTCAAAGTCTGATTGGGATTCCTACTTTGTAACCCTGTCCCCCGGTATATAAGGGGAGGTAGGGTGCCCCTTGAGGGCAGACAATGAAATCTCACCAAAAAAACCTCAAAGGCAATACACCACAACTGGACGTAGGGTATTACCTCATCTCGAGGGCCTGAACCAGTATAAATTGTTCGTCTTCCTTTGCACTCCATCAAGTTTAGGTCTCACGAGTAGCCCCATATTATTATTGCCGATACAAAACATCGACACGTACTTCCTAACAATACACCGCCATGTTGTTGTCCAGACACGTCCAGTCTTTCATAACCTAGTTTACCACGAGTTGAGAATCCCCACGAACTACCAGTCAGTGGATGCCGAGTGATATGGCGATGCGGAGCCCATGGATAAGTGCCTCGTACTTAGCGACATTGTGAGATGCTGGAAAATGTATATGAAGGACATATTTAAGTTTTTCTCTAGTTGGTGACGTCAAAATGATGCTAGCCCCTGCTCCGCCAATCCGTAAAGAATTGTCAAAGTACATCATCCAGTATTCGAGCTTGTCAGCTGGTTTGGCCGTCTAAACTTCTGTCCACTCAGCCATGAAGTCGGCAAGTGCTTGGGACTTGATTGTTGTCCTTGGCTGGAAGACAATATCAAACGCCTTCAACTCAAGCGCCCATTTAGCGATTCTGCTAGTGGCTTTGCGATTGTGTAGGACGTCCCCGAGTGGATACAATGTGACGATTGTAACTTGATGTGATTGAAAATAATGCACCAACTTTCGGACAGTTATGAGCGGACCATATAGCAGCTTCTAGACTTGGGGGTATCTCATCTTGGATTCGCATAGGACTTTGCTGACAAAGTAAACTGGCTTTTGAACTTTTTGAATATGACCTGGCTCTGCCTGCTTGACTATCAACACCGTGCTGACTACCTGAGTAGTTGCCGCCAGATATAGCATGAGTGGTTCTTGGGGCATTGGTCACGCCAACACAGGTGGTGATGTCAGGAATTTCTTGAAGTCTTCAAAGGCTTGTTGGGCTTTGTTGACGCCGAAAATCACCGGCAGTGTCGGGAATGAGCCGATGATCTGGTTTGGCACCTAGAGACACGCGAAGGCCTAGGAGATTTGCTTAACTCCAGTGCAGGTCCTAAATCTTGAGGTTCGTAGGCGTGCCAGTCAATTTGACCCTGCAATTGACAAGGAGAGAAAATATTAGATCATTGAGTCAATTGGCTGGAAGCCGAATTGGACTCGCTCCATCGGCCGATGGCCGATATAGACGAGCACTTACACATCGACTAGAAGCCAATGATGGCATAGATAAGGAAAAATAAATTAATTAATTAGCTACCCTATTGCCGATTACAATAAAAGTGCAGGTAAACAAAATAATAAATAAACAATACAATCGGCTTTATTTAACTTTCGATGAGATGAAATCTAGTCACTACCGATGGTCATTGTTAACACCAACCCTGATAGATCGGACCGAACCGAGACAGTATAGGGTTGAAGTTAACAACACTAGACCGATAGAAACTAGATTAATCGTGCTTACCATAATAGATCGACTAGGTATAAAGTAAAGATAATTTATCGGCTAAACACTCCGATAAGACATCGCATAGACATCCATCGGCTCAGCAAGGATAGAATTATTATCACCAGTCTAATAGATCGGACCTAACCATTGCAGCACAAACCGATGATGATAACAGAACCTCAATGGGCCGATAGATCCAATGTGATCGTGATGAACTATATGATAACTTATCGGCTATACATCCCGATAAAACGTTTGCATAAAACCAATCAACCTAGCAGGAATAATTTATCACGCAATTTAGTAGGTCGGACCTAACCGATGCAGCACAAACTGATGATAAGTTACACCCAGTAAGCCGATAAGCCTATTCACGCGTGATGTGATATATCTACTCGGCCTATGAGATCAAACCTAACTGATGCAGCCGTAGACAGAACAGATATATCGTGGTAAGCCGACTACCGTAGGCCGACTAGAATATCGGACCTAACCGAGAAAGTCCTAGTCGATACGGTAGTCAGGGTAACGAGACTTACCCTCTCGCAGGAGGTCGAACTTAACCGATGCAGCCCGGCTCGAGAAGCAAGAACCCGTTGAAAAGGGTGGCGATGCGCCGAAGTTTGTATTGATCTGTGTATGATGATTTACATGGTACCCGGGCATACGTATTTATACTCCGAGTTGATACAGTCCTAATCAGATACGAAACAGGTGTTTCCTAATTATAAAGAGAAAAACAACAAGTCCTGATCGGGCACAAGATCAGGTTTCCTAAAAATTATTATCTCTACCTAATTTATAGATAAGATACTAACTGCCTCTCCGTGGTCTTCACGACTCCTTCTTGAATTTGGCTTCTTCTGGTTTTAATTCCCGCTAGTTAACCGTGATTTTCCTTAACTGAATCCAATAAAGATCCGTACCAAATTTTGGCGTTAACACATGCCCCCCAATTTCGGAGTTTTTCCATAAGACTTCGAAATTCTCATTCTAGGCTTTTAGCTTTCTTTCACACCGAGGCGGCCCAAGGTAGCCCACTTTCCTTAAATGTTTGAAACAGTGCCAACGGCTTTGATTCTCGCCCGGTCATCATACCTCTATAAACCGCTTCGCCTTCCTAGCCCCCTTTCTTTACGCTTTCACATCACCAGAGCCCTTTCCACTTCTTTCGAGACCTCGACGAACTCCGGCAAACCCAGGCGAACCGCTGCGGTCTTCTTCTTCAACCTCCGACCTATGCTCATCTTCTTCTTCCGCAATGGCTTCCGCAATCGCCGTTACCAGAGGTAATCTTCTTGTCTGATCACCTTCTCCACCTGGTAACTTAGATTGAATCTGCCGCAATCTTCACCTGTTCTTCGTGTTCTTGTTTACTGTAGAACCTTAGAGGCCAAATCTTGATTTCGGCAGCCGATTATCCAAACTTCTTCTGTCATGGCCCTCTGGGTAGTGAAGACCCTACAGATTTCATTATCGCCGAAACTCAACGCATCCCTTTCAAGAACTCCGCCATGCTAGCCAGCGATTGGACCAACAGCTTTAGATCGTGGCCGAACAAACATCCTGGGTGGAGGAACTGGTACATCAGAGTATCGGCCGCAAAGAAAACCCTCTGGGACGAAGCAGACATCGGCCACTGCATCAATCTCTCCCTGGCCGAGATGGAGAAGAACGAACCTCTGCTCGCATCGGCCTCATGTTTCTGGTCAGACGCCCTCAACGCCTACTTATTTGGACATGGGCCGATCACCCCAACTTTGATAGATGTAACCATGCTTACTTGCCTCAACACAATGAGTTACATCAATCCCTTCAACCTCCAATTTAAGCCTACTCATCGGCTTCAATCAAAGAACATCGGTGCTTGGTCCAAGTACATATCAATCCATAACAAAGGGACTAGACCAGTCGATGATCGGGAACACGTCGCTTTCCTGAACCTGTGGTTAGAACGGTTTGTTTTTGGCGGTGCAAACCTTGGCCCAACAACCAATATGCAATGTTTGGCAGAATGTTTGGCCGATCGGAAACAAGTTCCCTTGGGGCAATATCTTCTAGGCGCCACTTATCAACTGCTGCATTAGGTGGCAGTCAAACTATCGGTCGGCCAGCTAGTTGGCCATATCGGGGGTCCTTGGTGGTGTGTGCAATTATGGCTCAACGTGTACACATCCAAGGCAATTCCCGAGACCTCCTTCCTTAATCTAACTTTCCCAGCCGATCATCAAGAAGAACAGGAATCCATCTATCGCCGATGCATCTCTTTTGGCGAAGCTGCATCGACCCTCCCTGGCTGCAAGATGACTCCTATCGGACTTAGCCAATGGCTCAAAGGTCTTTATTATGGCTTTACCAGGGATGCCACACTGTGGTTTGCATATGATGACGCATCATCATTTGAGATGCCCTCCAACTTCAATCCACTTGACGTTCTGGCCGATGATGAATCAAAGACCATATTTCTATCGGCCATTACTCCCCGTCTCCTACCAACTGGCTTCTCTCAGGGCCGATCACAACCATCATATGAATTCTATCATCCAACGGTCGGCTTCCGCCAGCTTGGCCTCGGTCAACTCCCCATCGGCTTGTTCTTCATTGACAAACTCCAGGCCCGGGGCAATGTAAATAGTGCTTTAGAGTACGACCGAATACGGATGCTAACAGAATCTCTATCTTTGGGCACTGCCACCGATGTGGAGGTATGTACCGCCAATACCAAGCTTTTCTTCTGATGGTGGTCAGAATGGAAGAAACACCTGTTCAACTCATCAACCATCCATTACTGTTCTCGCCTCAACTCCAACTACGTCGAATCCGATGAAGAGGTAACATTCCACTATCCTTGAATCATTTTCCGATCATCTCTTACAATCCTATCTTGCAGGCTATTGATGTCGAGCCACCGACAACAAGCACTAGTGGCCGGCCGATCATATATCAACCTCCATCAGCCAATCCGCACTTAGGGCATGGTGCTCCACCTCCATCGGCTCTTCTCCAGGCGCCACGGCCGACAGGACCAAAACGCAAGAAGCTGGCATCTCGCCCTCCTCAAAAGAAGCAGAAAACCAGTGCCGATGTCATGATCGCGGTGCCACCTACTATTGAAACATCAGTCCCTTCACCTTCGCGGGTATGTGCTAAGCCTCAATATTATCATCTGTTTCCCATCTTCACATTATCGATCTTATTTTCAGCTTGAGTCATCAGTTCCCGAATCTCAACCTTCTACTGACATCCCTGCAAGCATCGAGCTGATGACTTCTACAGCCATTCCAATTCCAGCACCTATCCCTGAAGCCGATACTGAGATCGCTCCTACTTCGGTGCCAGACATCGGCCATCCTGAAGAACAACCTACTCAACCATCTGATGCCGATGTCACTCCTCAGGATGCCCCTTCCCTGCCTCAGGTAATTTCTTCACAACCATACTTTATTTTAACTCACTACTGATTCGTTTACCAATGTCAATCTGCAGTCCTTAGCCAACTTATTTTCCTTCGACATCGGCAAGTATTTGGAGGCAGATGAAGAAACAGCCACCAGTGCAACAACGAAGCCATCCTTTCCAGCCGACGTGCGTGAATATCTGCTAAATATCATTCGTCTGCTGGAAAACCCGATCGACGCATTGGTAGAGGATTGCGGGCCGATCCGGGCAAGATTTGTAGAAATTGAACATCATTTGCCCGAAGAGCTCATCGACGCATTGACTCATGCAGCATACCTGGAATCCCACAAATTCCAATTCGTCAAGTTTAGGCAGCGTATAGCCGATCGTGCTAATCAACAGAAGATGATCCATGACATCCAAACAGATCGGCTATCAGCTCAAATGGAAAAGAAGAAGCTTGATGATATGGTAGCTGCCCCTTAAGAACTCCAACCCAAACTGGACCAACTGAAGAGAAGAGAAGCCGATTTGTTGGCAAAACTTGAAAAAATCCACAAGGACATCGAAATAACAGAATCCCAGCTCATCGGCCTACCACAAGCCATACAAGATCAAGAAGCCAGAGTTGCAGCAGCAGTGCGTCAAGTCATTCATCAGCGCAAGAACATAAAGACTATTCCAAGCTCCGATGAAGACGATATCCGTGCCATAAATGAAATTGATCAGATTTGCCTACGTGCCATTGAAACAATTCAAAAATTCTTGTAAAACTTTAACATTGACGCCGTTGATGTTGCTCCAGAACATGCCAATCATCTTTTGCTGTAATATAATCTGGTCGGCTCTGTTGCTTATTCATCTTGTTCCATCTTCGCTTGATAGTATTTTATTTATTTGATCTAAAGGCGATATCAATTGATACCGGCTATCTTTAGGCAATGTAACAACATCGGCTTTTGCTTTGAACTGTTTTAGAAATCGGCCGCATCCAGCCAATTCAGGAGTTGATCCAAACGCTCGGATAGTACTTCTTGAGATATTTCCCATTAAGCGCTTTAGCAAACTCCGTCCCCCCAAGATCTTCTAATATGTAGGCATTACCAGGCACACAACGATTAATCCGATAGGGCTCTTCCCAATTAGGCGACCACTTCCCAAACTTACTATCTCTGGACCCGATCAGCAAAATCAATTTCCATACAAGATCTCCCTCAGCAAACGACTTATTCATCACCTTTTTGTTATAATGCCTAGCCGCCTTAGCCTTATTTTCCTTGATCCTCTCCAGCGCCCTTAACCGATTCTGAGCCAAATTCTCGAGTTCATCTGTCATCAAGTTATAATAATCATCGGCTGTCAATTGATTCTGTAAAGAAATTCTCCTAGAGCCGATGTTAGTCTCCCAAGGCAAAACTGCTTCATGCCCATATACCAATTGGTATGGTGGTACCCGAGTAGACCCATGACATGCCATCCGATAGGTCCACAATGAATCGGCTAATGTAGTATGCCATCGTTGCGGCTGTTCATCAATCTTCCGCTTGATTAATTTGATCAGACTCCTATTTGAAGCTTCTGCCTGTCCATTGGCTTGAGCATAATAAGGTGATGAATTCAATAACTTAATTCCCATACTGGCAGCAAATTGTTGAAACTCATCGGACACAAAAATTGAACCCTGATCGGTAGTTATCGTCTGAGGAATTCCAAACCGATAAATTATATGCTCTTTTACAAACTCAATCGCATCCTTGGACGTGACTTTCTTCAATGGAATTGCTTCCACCCACTTTGTAAAATAATCTGTTGCTGCCAATATGAATTTATGTCCTTTACTTGATGGAGGATAAACCTGGCTGATCATATCAATTCCCCATCCTCTGAACGGCCACAGTTTGATGATAGGATTCATAGCCGATGCTGGTGCCCGCTGTACATTTCCAAACTTCTGGCAATCCTGACATCCTTTATAGTACTTGAAGCAATCTTCCAGCATTTGTGGAGGCCATGGGCCCCGGGTACCTCATTACTAGTACATGGGCCACTCGGATAGAGGATGGGCCGAACCATGTGATTAGAGATAAGATAGCACTCGGCAGGCTGTGCCTTGTATAATAAGGAAACATAGTCTTAGTCGGATAGGACTCTATCTCTAAGAAGGAAATCCCTTGGTCGTATCCGGCTTGGATCCTTATCATGTACACCTATCCCCTAGTATATAAAGGGAGGCAGGGCACCCTTCAGGGCAAGAACAACAAGATCATCGATCATCATACACCTCAGAGGAATAACACCTCAACTGGACGTAGGGTATTACCTCACATCGAGGGCCTGAACTAGTATAAATCTTCTGTGTTCCTCTGCGATCCACTGAATTCACCTTCACCGGATAGCCCTATAGTTTTATTGCCGGTGCAAAGCATCGACAGTTGGCGCGCCAGGTAGGGGCTCCGGCGAATTCCTCATCAGAAGATTCGATGGATTCAATCAACGGAGTCAACAGCAACAAGTTCTCCCCTGGAGACCCAATAACCCTTGGGAGCCTTGATTTCATTACCGATCAACTCGGCAATCTCACCTTGGCTGAGGCAGATCCAATCTTGCCCACCGAGGAACTAGCCGACATTGCGCCAGTCGGCCCGCAGGACACCGCCATCTCCTTCAACGACTTACTGCGGTAGTCCTTCACATCACCGAGCATCGGGACAACCCTTTCCTTCGGAGTCCGACTTGAGCCAGCCCGGGTTGGGCCGAGAAGGGGAGAGGTCGTCAATCTCCCTCATAGCTCTGGCGACGCTACGCATCTATATCCTGCGCAGCAGACCCGATCTCCAGCAATTCAGTTTGGACACGGCCGAGCGCCGTTTCAGATTGGATCTAGAGAGGTCGGAGTCGTTCTTAATCCGATAAACTGTTCGGAGTCCGACACCAAGTCGGACAGCAGTTCGAGCACCAGTTCGGACTCTAATTCAGCAATCTTCCTCCTCTCCCGCGAGATCTTCATGGCTTCAACACCACCTTCCGAGGTACGCCGATTACAAGAGGAGCAACAGGAGGAGGCGCGCTGACTACGACAAGAGGAGGCCAACCGCGAGGCCCGCAATGACGAGCTATGCTAGGCTGGGCGAGTCGCTCAGCAACAGATCCTCCAAACCAAAATTGGCGACCACGACGTCTTCGTCACGCCACAACAGAACGTTGTGGCCGTAGCAACTCTGCTGGACACACTCTAGCCCGGGCCTGACCACCAGGCCACCCCGACTATCGCCAAGATCAAGGCGATGATCACAGCTGCTGCCTGTCAGCAGCAACAGCAGTCGGGCGACACTGTTATACCGACCAACCGGTCGGGTTCTCTGGCGGCAGGCTCATCTGCATCAACACGACGCTGGGCGGCCGGCTCCAGTCGGCAACGCGAAGAGTCCCGGCAAACAACGCTCGGCAATACCAACAATGACAACTGGCGGCGTCGCCAGTACGATCGCCGACCCAATCAAGACCTCCGAGTGCGACTGCACCGCGACCTTCGCCACACCTTAAATGTTCGACGCGAAGAACGCGAAGAAGATGAACGCCGCCGACTGGAGGACGAAAACTAGCGCTTCGGTCTCCACTACGAGCGGCTGCACCGCCAAGATCGGAGTCGAAGCCCTCACAAAGACGAAGGCATCCCAGCCTTCACTCGGGAGCTACAGGACATCTTTTGGCCGACTGGCTTCAAGCCCACCAGGATTGAAAAGTACGATGGCAAGACAAATCCCGAGTCCTGGCTCACCGTTTACACCCTAGCAGTTCGAGCTGCCAGGGGCGACAGCAGAGTCATGGCTAACTACCTCCCAGTCGCGCTAGCCGACTCGGCGAGGACATGGCTGACAGGCCTCCCGAGGCGGTCGATTGGTTCCTGGGGACAACTCAGGGAGCGGTTCATCGCTAATTTCCAGGGGACCTACGACAGACCAGCTTCGGAGCATGATCTTTATCAGCTGCACTAGAAGAAAAATGAGTCTTTGTGCGAATTCATCAAAAGGTTTTCCGAGAAGCGCAACCAAATCCCAACTGTCAAAGACGAGGCCGTCATCGCCGCCTTTCGCAAGGGGGTAAAAGACGCCCCGCTTATTGCAAAATTCACTCGGAAGCCACCATCCATAGTCCGGGCTCTCTTTGACATGGCCAACAAATACGCCGACTCGGCCAAGGTGGTTGCTGAGGCCCTCGACGAGAAGAAGGAGCCCCGACAGAAAGACCAGAAGGCGAAACCCGACAACGAGCCGTCTCAAAATAAGTCTGGCAGCCGCAAGCGAAAGTCGGACAACGAGGTGGCCAACATGGAGCGCAGCCGGTCACGGCCCCAGCGGAACAACGACTACTAGAAAGTCATGAGCGGGCCATGCCCCTTTCACCCCAAGGGCAAGCACGCGGCCAAAGACTGCTACATGCTCAAGAAGTTTGCCTCCGAGCAGGCTTCATCGTTTGGCACTGACAAGGACAAAGACAAGCCAGACTCGGGTCTGGCTGATGATTTCCAAGATCCTCAAGCTGAGCTCAACCATATCTTTGGGGGGCCACTCGCGTACGAGTCCAAGCACAAATAGAAGCTTTCAGGGTACGACATCAACACGGTCTCCACGGCGGACACCCCCCAATACCTACGCTAGTCAGAGATGGCCATCACCTTCAATCGTGCAGATCACCCAGATCGGGTTTCCCACCCGGGACGCTATCCACTCGTCCTGGACCCGGTCGTCAGAAACATCAGGCTGAAGAAAACCCTCATCAACGGAGGCAGCGCGCTCAATATCCTGTTCGCCAAGACTTTGGACGAGATGAAAATCCCTCGTTCAGAACTACGGCCGAGCACTGCGCCCTTCCACGGGATAATTCCCAGCCTGTCATCAACTCCACTCGGGCAGATAACCTTGCCAGTAACCTTCGGCACGCGGGATAATTTCCACACGGAAAATGTCTGTTTCGAGGTGGCCGACTTCGAGACCGTGTACCACGCGATACTCGGACGACCGGCACTTGCCAAATTCATGGCGATACCGCACTATACATAGATGGTGCTGAAGATGCCTGGGCCAGCAGGAGTCCTCTCCCTCCGCAGCGACATCAAGCAAGCCTTCAACTACAACAAGGAGAGCTGCGAACTGGCTCAATCACAAGAGGCGGCAGTCGGGCGCGATAGCATTCGGCAAGCCGTCACAACAGAAGTCGAGCAAGATCAAGTTTCGGTGAAAAAAGCAGCGAAGTCGGGAATTTCAGCGGACTCTAACAAGAAGAAGATCCCCCTGGACCCTTCCGACCCCTCCAAGACTGCTCTAGTCAGGACCGGACTCGACCCCAAATAGGAAGACGCGGTCGTCACCTTCCTCCAAGCTAACAAGGATATCTTCGTGTGGAAACCGTCTGACATGCCGGGCATACCAAGGGAGTTGATCGAGCACGCCCTAAACATGAAGACAGACGCCAAGCCAGTGAAGCAACGGCTACGGCGCTTCGCTCAAGACTGCAAAGATGCTATTCGGGAGGAAATTACCAAGCTCCTCACAGCCGGGTTCATCAAGGAGGTCTACCTCCCGGACTGGCTGGCAAACCCAGTTCTGGTCCGGAAGAAAAACGGTAAATGGCGCATGTGCGTCGACTACACCAATCTCAACAAGGCATGCCCCAAGGACCCATTTGGTCTTCCCAGGATAGATCAGGTGGTTGACTCCACGGCCGGGTGCGACCTGCTCAGCTTTCTCGACTGCTATTTGGGATACCATCAAATCAGCCTGAGGGAGGAAGACTGCTTGAAGACATCTTTCATCACGCCGTTTGGAGCATATTGCTATATCACAATGCCGTTCGGTCTGAAGAACGCGGGCGCAACCTATCAACGGGCTATTCAGCGGTGTCTGCACACTCAGATCGGGCGCAACGTGGAAGCCTACGTCGACGACGTGGTGATCAAGACCAAGTCCAAAGAAGACCTCATCGCTGACTTGGAAGAAACCTTCCAAAACCTTCGAAGATTCAAGATGAAGTTGAACCCAGAAAAATGCGCCTTTGGTGTGCCATCCGGCAAGTTACTCGGCTTCATCGTTTCACACCACGGCATCGAGGCCAACCCGGAGAAAGTCAACGCCATCAGGAACATGGCACCCCTGACTAACCTCAAAGACATCCAGAAGCTGACAGGCTGCATGGCAGCACTCAGCCGGTTTATTTCCCGACTGGGCGAACGGGGCATGCCCTTCTTCAAGCTACTCAAAAAGGCAGACAATTTCCAATGGACTCCGGAAGCCCAGCAAGCCTTCGAAGATTTCAAACAATTCCTCACATCACCCCCCGTGTTGGCGTCACCTCTGCCCTAGGGACCGCTAATGCTATATCTGGCGGCAACAATACAGGTAGTCAGCACGGTGCTAGTGGTTGAGCGATCCGAACAGGGTCATATTCAAAAATACAACGGGTAGTCTACTTTGTCAACGAGGTCCTTGCCGACTCGAAGACGAGATAACCACAGGACCAGAAGCTGCTATATGGCCTACTCATCATAGTCCGGAAGCTGGTGCATTATTTTCAAGCACACCAAGTCACGGTGTTCACAGCGTTTCCACTCGGGGATATCCTTCACAATCGTGAGGCCACCGGCCAAATCAATAAATGGGCACTCGAGTTGATGGCGTTCAACATCACCTTTCAGCCACAGACAGCAATTAAATCTCAATCTCTAGCTGACTTCATGGCCGAGTGGACGGAAGTTCAACTCCCAACACCAACAGCAAAGCTAGAGTACTGGACAATGTACTTTGACGATTCTCTGCAGATCGGCTGCGCCGGGGCCGGAGTCATATTGACGTCCCCCACCGGCGAAAAACTGAAGTACGTCCTACAAATCCACTTCCCGGCTTACCACAACGTCGCCAAATACGAGGCACTTGTCCACGGGCTCCGCATCGCCATATCACTCGGCATACGTCGACTGGTTGTGCGCGGGGATTCTCAACTCGTGGTAAACCGAGTCATGAAAGACTGGACTTGTGTGGGTGCCATGGGCCCCGGGTACCTCATGACAAGCATTTGGGCCACTCGGATAGAGGATGGGCCTAGCCTTGTAATTAGAGATATAGCTAGATTCGGCAGACTTCGCCTTGTATAGAAAGGAATATACAGTCCTAGTCGGGTGCGTTATATCTCTAAGGGGAGATCTCCTAGTCGTAATCCGACGGGGACTCCTACCTTGTAACCCTGTCCCCCAATATATAAGGGGAGGCAGGGCGCCCCATGAGGGCAGGAGAGCACTCATAAGCTCAAACGGCCATACGGTTCATCAGAACTACCACCGTATATCCTCAAAGGAATACATACAAACTGGACGTAGGGTATTACCTCACATTGAGGGCCTGAACCAGTATAAAATCCCTCTGTGTTCCTTTGCAATCCACCGAGTTTACATCCGCCGA
Source organism: Oryza meyeriana var. granulata (assembly GCA_003991445.1). Lineage (NCBI taxonomy): Eukaryota > Viridiplantae > Streptophyta > Magnoliopsida > Poales > Poaceae > Oryza > Oryza meyeriana. The sequence goes on from RYFJ01004330.1 coordinate 22,722, forward strand.
CTAGCCCCATATATTTATTGCCGGTGTAAAACATCGACAGTTGGTGCGCCAGGTAGGGGAATCGGCGCGATCTACATCTACAAGCTCGATGGATCCAGCAACCGGAGTCGACGGCGGCAAATTCTTTCCCGGAGATACAATCTCATTCGGAGGCCTCGACTTCATCGCCGACATGTTCGGCAATCTCACCTTGGCCGACACGGACCCGATCCAACCGGCCGAGGAACCAGCCGACTCCGTGCCAGTCGGCCTATACGATGCTGCAGCAATCTCTCATGACATGCTGCGGCGATCTCCCATACGCCCAAGTCCAGGGACAACTCTTCCTTTCGGTGTTCGACTCGGACTCGGTTTTGAGCCGGCCGAGATTGGGCCAAAAAAGGAAGAGATCGTCAATTTCCCGTTCGGACTCGGCGACGCCGCGGATATCTACAATCTACATCCGACGCGGCAAACCCGATCCTCTGGAGTTCGACTCGGATACGGCCCCGAGCCGCTCGGGATCGGATCTAGGGAGGTCGGAGTTGTAATCACCCCCATCAACTATTCCGACTACGACTCTCAGTCGGACTACGACTCCCAGTCGGATTCCGACTCTAAGTCGGACAGCAGTTCGGCAAGCTTCTTCCCGCCACGAGAAATCTTCATGGCATCCAAAGGCTCTACTCCTACTCAGGAATCACGCCGACTACACGAACAACAAGAGGAGGAGGCATGCCGACTATGAGAACAACAGGAGGAAGAAGCAAGATGCCTGAACGCCCGCAACGACGGCCTACACAGGGCTGGGCGAATCACTCAGCAACAAACCCTCCAAACAAAAGTCGGCGACCACGACGTCTTCGTCACGCCACAACAGAACATCGTGGCCGCCGCAACCCTATTGGACACGGTCCAACTTGGGCTTGATCACCAGGTCACCCTGACGATCGCAAGGATAAAAGCCCTGCTTACCGCTGCTGCATGTCAGCAACACCAACAGTCGGGTGACACCCTCATACCGACCAACCGGTCGACATTCCCAACGGCAGTCTCATCTACCTCAAAGCGACGCCGAGCGGCTGGCTCCAGTCAGCTGCATACGGAGGCACGTCAGGCGTCACTCGGCAGCCCCAACGACAACCGGCGACGTCAAAGAAACCGTCGGGATGATCAGGACCTTCGAGGCCGACAACGATGTGATCTTCGGCAAGACATCATCGCTCGGCGCCGTGAACGAGAAGAAGATGAGCAACGCCAACTGGAAGACAAGAACAAGCACTTCGGCCTCCACCACGAGCGGTTCCGCCGCCGTATTTGGAGTCGGAGCCCTCATGAAGACGAAGGCATACCGGCCTTCACCCAGGAGCTACAACAGGCCGACTGGCCATCGGGTTTCAAGCCTACAGGAGTCGAAAAATACGACGGCAAGACCAATCCCGAGTCTTGGCTCACGGTCTATACTACGGCAATCCGAGCAGCTGGAGGAGATCACAAAGTCATGGCTAACTACCTCCCGGTCGCTTTAGCCGACTCAGCGAGGACATGGCTAACAGGACTTCCCAAGCAATCAATCAGCTCCTGGGGAGAACTCCGAGAACGCTTCATCACCAACCTCCAGGGAACTTACGAGAGATCATCTTCCGAGTACGACTTATATCAGTTGCATCAAAGGAAGAATGAGTCTCTTCGTGACTTCATCAAGAGGTTCTCTGAGAAGAAAAATTCAATCCCGAACGTCAAGGATGAGGTCGTCATCGCCGCCTTTCGAAAAGGAGTAAAAGACACCTCGTTCATCGACAAATTCACTCGGAAGCCTCCCAACTCTGTCAAGGCTCTATTCAACATGGCGAACAAATACGCCGACTCAGCCCATGCTGTTGCTGAGGCCCTTGAAGATAAAAAGGCATCCTGACAGAAGAAGCGGGAGGGCACCAACGACGCGGTCCCGACTAAAGCCGGGAATCGCAAACGCAAGTCAGACGGCTTCATTGTGGCAGTCGGTCACAATCGTCTTCGACTTTCAACAACTGAAGATTATCAGAACAACAAGTGACATGCTCGGGGGCTCACAAGCTCAAACGCAAGGATGGCATCCCCACTCCGAAATACCGAACAACTAAGTCGCTTCCTGATAAATATTTCTTCACTCGGCTTTACCAATGCCGCAGCCGCTTACACCTAATAGGTGCACAAGCTGCACTCTTCTCTATTTTTGCTCTTAAATGATTGCAAAAGTACTCGAGTAGCATAAATCCTGATCCGTGAAACTTTGCTCCATGAAAGACGAACTCAAGTCACCCAAAACGCGTGTCTGAGAAAGAGCTATGAGCCAACTCCCGACGCTAGGGGGCTATGACTAGTCGGGCAGAGTGTTTAAACGTAAGGGGTCAACTACTTGGGGAAATTAATATCAAAAAGAGGAAGAACTCGTATTTACATATATTGTAAAATACATTTTACTCGGGTGATTATTTTCATCGTCAGATGCTACTCATCCGATATCTTTATATTGCAGGCCCAGCTCCGGATATGCGTGACAGGAACTCAGGGCTGTGAGCCCATCTCCTACGCTCGGGGGCTGGACAAGTCTGCCAAAATACACTTGGGATGCTCCATGAGGGCTACTTACCGAGTACTTGCGCCAGTCGGGACGTCATCTTCCCCGGCTACGCTCCATGTGAGCTGACAACCGACTTCCGGCACTAGTCGGGGGTCGTATATCACTCGGCTGGGTGAGGTACGCCCCATGAGGGTCGCTAGCCGAATCCTATGCTAATGCAAGGTTCGGGTACCTCGCTTGGCTATAACTCTGTTGGGTAGGGTATGCCCCATGAGGGTCGCTAGCCGAATCCTATGCTAATGCAAGGTTCGGGTACCCTGCTCGGCTCTCTTGAAGTCAGAGAAGACTTACATCGTCAAAGCGCATCCGGAGTTCTCATGCACTGCGTCACACCTGAGAAGGGCAAGCAGATTCTGCAACACACCTGCTTGGGCACCTGTGGCAACCAGGCTACATCCAGAACATAAGTCAGAAAGGCTTGCGAATAAGGATTTCTCTGGCTGATTGCGGTTACCAACACCAAAAACTCATCCTGACATGCGAGGGATGATACTTCTATAGAGCTATGCTGGATAGGTCGGCTCAGGCCGGCTTATTTGGTAGCAGCCACCAAGATATGAGTTCCTACAGTAGCATGCTCCATGTGGGCCGCCCGCAGGCTGAGTTGAAATTATAGCACTGGTGCTACCAACAGGAGCCGATGAGGTAAACAGATATGCTTCATGAGAGCCTTATTGCTAAACATATATGTTTGGGTATCTGTTTTATCCACCATGTCTCGAGGATATATCCTTACAAGGATCACAAGCTGGTCTTCATTAAAATTGGGGATGCAGGTATCTTTCTCGGGTACACCTAACCACGCCGTGGATTTATTTTCATAAAGTGGTACTCGGCCTACATGCGTGGCCACCAGTTGCCATGGGCAACATTATTCCAGCCGATATGACGCTGAAGAGTCTAACTTTCGAGTAGTGCACTACTCGGGAGAGACTATAAATTTCTCATTCCCGCTGACATGATGCGGAGGAGTCTAACTTTCGAGTAGTATACTACTCGGGAAAGACTATAAACATTCTTCCAGCTGACGAGCTGAAGAGTCTAACTTCCGAATGGGACGCCACTCGGGAAAGACTATAAACACCTTTTCCAGCTGACATGAAGCTGACGAGTCTAATTTTCAAGTAGTATACTACTTGGGAAAGACTATAAATAATCATCCCGGCTGACATGATGCTGACGAGTCTAATCTTCGAGTAGTATACTACTCGGGAAAGACTATAAACACCCCCTTTCTAGCTGACATGACGCTGAAGAGTCCCATATACGAGTAGCATCCTACTCGGCAAGACTATAAACACACATTCCGACTGACATGAAGTCGAAGAGTCCTATATACGAGTAGTTCCCTACTCGGCAAGACTATAAATTATATTCCGGTTGACATGATACCGAAGAGTCTCATATTCTAGTAGTAATCTACTTGGGAAAGACTTCAAGGTTAAAGATCTTTGCCTTTATGTTTAATTGTCTTCACAATTAAGCACAAAGTCGGGGGCTACACCTAATAGGTGCGCCTATTCGGCGCACACTATTCCTACATCTACATGGAGCCCTTCATAGCCTCGCTGCCAGCTGACATGAAGCAGGACTCGGGAGAAGCAGCACTTAGACAAAGAGTACTCGGGAGCAATGCACTCGGGAAGACTTCACCGTGGAGGATGAGCACTCGGCATCAGCTGTGACTCAACTATGAAGGTCTCGGGGGCTACTGTGGGTGCCATGGGCCCCGGGTACCTCATGACAAGCATTTGGGCCACTCGAATAGAGGATGGGCCTAGCCTTGTAATTAGAGATATAGCTAGATTCGGCAGACTTCGCCTTGTATAGAAAGGAATATACAGTCCTAGTCGGGTGCGTTATATCTCTAAGGGGAGATCTCCTAGTCGTAATCCGACGGGGACTCCTACCTTGTAACCCTGTCCCCCAATATATAAGGGAAGGCAGGGCGCCCCATGAGGGCAGGAGAGCACTCATAAGCTCAAACGGCCATACGGTTCATCAGAACTACCACCGTATATCCTCAAAGGAATACATACAAACTGGACGTAGGGTATTACCTCACATTGAGGGCCTGAACCAGTATAAAATCCCTCTATGTTCCTTTGCAATCCACCGAGTTTACATCCGCCGACTAGCCCCATATATTTATTGCCAGTGTAAAACATCGACAACTTGTCTCGACGATACCATGGCGGCATACTGTCAGGAGGTCCGCAAGCTGGAAAACAAGTTCGACGGGCTGGAAATCACACACGTCCTGCGTCAATACAACGACGCGGCAGATGAGCTGGCAAACATGGGATCCAAGCGAGAAGCAGTTCCGACTGGAATCTTTGTCGAGCAACTTATGGAGCCATCAGTCAAGAAGAAACAGGCACCGGAGCAGTCGGGAGGCGAGCCTACCCCGGCCACAGACGAGGTGCTGCACATATGTCACGATTGGAGGACTCCTGTTGTCAAATTTCTCCTGGACGATGAACTCCCAGAAGATCGCAATCAAGCCAAGCAGATCAAGCGTCGAAGCAAAAGCTTCCTACTAGTCGGAGAAGACCTGTACCGAAGGAGCGCATCCGGTGTCCTCATGTACGCTGTACGTCACCACCGAGGAGGGCAAGCAGATCCTGCATTCGATCCACTCGGGCATATGTGGCCACCACGCTGCATCCAGGACGTTAGTCGAAAAGGCTTACCGGCAGAGATTTTTCTAGCCCATAGCAGTAACAGACGCCAAAGATATCATTCGCAAGTGCGCAGGGTTGCCAGTTCTACGCAAGACAAACAAATCTCCCAGCCCAGGAACTCCAAATACTATCCCCATTCCTGCCATTCGCAGTATATGGTGGGTCTCGACATGGTCGGGCCTTTCAAGAAAGCGCCAGGAGTTAGGTTCACAACATCTATTCGTCGCGGTGGATAATTCACCAAGTGGATGAGGCTAAACCCGTGCAACAATTCTATCGCGGCACGAGCAAAGGAACTCATCATGAGTTATACTATACCGGTTTCGGGGTCCCTACCGCATCATCACCGACAACGGTACTCAGTTCGCAGCCGACGTATTCCAAGACTTCGGCATCAAGATCTTCTATGCATCTGTGGCACACTCACGGAGCAACGGGCAAGTCGAACGAGCAAACGGTATGGTCTTACAAGGCATCAAGGCCAGGATATTCGACCGACTACAACCATATGTGGGCCGGTGGGTACAAGAACTCCCATCCGTTCTCTGGTCTCTCAGAACCACGGTTAGTCGGGCAACAAGGCAATCCCCTTTCTTTCTGGTCTATGGTGCTGAGGCTATACTACCTATAGAGTTACAGTTCGGTTCTCCGCGAGTCCGGGCTTACTCAAAAGATGACTCCAACAATATCCGACTGGTCGAGCTAGATCAGTTGGAAGAAGCAAGAGACACCGCAACAATCCAGTCGGCAAGGTATCTTCAAGGCCTACATCGCTACCACAATCGCAATGTCTGTGGCCATGCCTTTTTGGTCGGGGATCTCGTTCTGGGGAAAATACAAACCACCAAAGACAGGCAAAAATTATCCCCAATCTGGGAAGGGCTGTTCATTATAGCCGAGGTCACGCGGCCAGGCGCCTACCGACTGAAGACACGAAGATGGCGTTCTCATCAGCAACTCATGGAAACATAGTGGAATAGTACGTCCTTTCTATACCTGAGTTCTATAATTTTTCATGTGTATATAGTTCCTTTCTAACTCACTACGCCGCTTGTATCAACCGAGTAGTGAGTGAGTCGGGGGTGGGGCTGCATGCCATATATGTGTTCTGTCAATAAGCATACGAGCTTATTTTACTTCGGTTATGAAAGCCTTACTACGACTGTCACGTTTGCCCGAGTACAGCTTCCTACTTTGAACGTTTTTATTAAGTTCTGACAGACTAATCTCGGTGCATACCACTACGGTCAAGTAAAGCTAATGACAACTGAGTAATAAGCTTGGCGGCACTGCACACATTTTTATTTTTTTTTTAATAAAAAACACCATGTTGCTTTTTACCAAAGTTTATATAAACCGTCGACTATCATAACATGTTGCCCTTACAGACCCAGGTCTCGGGTAATTATTTCAGCAGTCGGCTTCGCCCGGGCAATCAGCTCCAGCGCCTCCTCGGGCGTCGTCTCTTTGGCAAAACCCTCTCTCCCCGCATGGCTTCAATAATCTGCCCTTGGGTAGAATGCACTTGGTCATCGCCAGGGTCTTGCCCTTGCGACAACATGCTCATTCGAAGTACTTTTTCAAGGCACTCGGTGCATCCTCGAGACGCGCCTCTATCTGGGGGATTCTGCTCGCAACTGGTCCCCACAGGGCGGGGATCTATGAGGGTCAAGGATCCCTTTCCAGACCCGCATGAGGCCTCCCGTGACTCCCTGATCACTCTTATCTCCTCTGTGTAGAACCGATACTGGGCCTGGACATTGGCTCTCATTCTGTGCCAGGTCCGCCGGCAAGTAAACTTGTCAGATTTGGCTACAATGGGAACGACTAATGGATTGGCTAAGATCACAGTCAGGTTGAGGACTTACTTATCGTAGTCGGCCTCCCACCCGGCCACGGTCTTCTCAGTTCAGCTTTTTCTCTTACCGAGCTTGACGACGGCCTCCTTTCAACTCGGCCTCTCCCAGTCAAGCTCGATAGTGTTGGCCTTTGTCAGGTCGGGCCTTGACCTTTCTCAAGCTCGGCCCTGGCTTCTTTGGCTCCTTCAGGCTGCGATTCCCTCTCTGTTTGGCGTCTTCAACTCCGCTTCGAGGGCTGCACCACAGATTAGCTAAGAGCTCAACTGTGCAGATCATGACATAACTGGGCAGTTCCGGGAACAAAAGCGCAAAAAGGGGCTGGGGGGATTGAATTACACCCAACGGTTCGGTCGGGAAAGATATATTCGGGCGATCTTACCCAAAGTATCTTTTCTGGCTAGGGCCATGTTCCACCTGAGCATGATCGGCACCACTCT
>RYFJ01001409.1:0-62500 GCA_003991445.1 Oryza meyeriana var. granulata
GCGGGATATCCCCCCATCAAAATTACGAATTCAGTTAAAGAGGGTTTTTTTCCTATCATATCTTTAATGGAAATCGGGCTAGGGGCCCTTCCTTGATCGTACTGATGCGAAGTTTTTTAACTCGCAGAGAAATTGAACAAAAGCTGCCGAATTGGCCTATTTCTTTGCGCATGACATGAAAAAGTATTTTGAGTACAACTGCATTTTTTTGAAAGAATTAATGAAGAAGATCTGGAAGCAGAAAGTTTTTTTCACCACACGGGGAGAAGGTCTTGAAATGCATTATTGTAAGGGATTTTGAGTATTTATCTAAGGAAGAACAAATGAGGATAATAGAAAATTGCTTTATTATTTTGCAAGTGGGATATATGGCATAATTTCTCATTTTCATCCGAAAGGGTTTTTTTTTCTATTCTCTATTCCAATCCATTGGATCTAAGAAAGAACCCATGCAATGAATTCTACTAGTATACAAAAAAGAGGATGATCAAGGTCTAATCTTGTTATACAATTTTTCCTTCAAGAAAAAGAAATTCATATAGAGTCGCGAAATGAAATAGAGTAGGTCAGAATAGGATTCATTACAACTCAATTTAAGATAAAAATAAAAAAAAAAAAGCATTGCCTTCTTTTACTATATGTGTATTTATCGTACTTTTGCCCTGGGGGGTCTCTATTCTCTTTTAACAAAGTCTGGAACTTTGGATTAGATTGGTGGAATACCCGGCAACCCTAATTTCTTAACTGGGTATTGCAAGAAAAAGAGTTCTAGAAAGATTCATGGAATTGAAACTTTTTATTTGGACAAGATGATAAAAGAGAAACCGAATACATGTACAAAAACTCCCTATAGGAATACACAAGGAAATAATACAATTGCCAAATAGATAATGAGTGTCATCTCCATCTCATTTTGCATTTTCAACAAATTATCTGTTTGGCTATTCTAAGTGTGTGCTTTTTTTCTGGGTAAAGAGGAACTTGTTATTTTGAATTCTTGGGTTTGGAATTCTTCTATACTTAATGACTCAGTAAAAGCTTTTTTTTATTCTTTTTAGTTGATTTTTTTTTTGTTGGATTTCATTCCTTCACGGTTGGGAACTACTAATTCATTGGGTCTATAAGGATCTTGGATGGGTTCCTAACGAGCTAATTTTCATCTTTTTGTTTGTAGTTTTCCCCAGTGATTCAAGATACATGTTTGAAATTTTGGGTCTTTTTTTGTTTCAAACCGCCTATTCTACCTTCTTGTAGTCATTATCATTCAATTAGTGAGCATAAACTCCACTTCATATCTCCTGATATTAATCAAATTAGCATCTATTTTCCTTTAGAAGAGAAGCTTTTCCATTTTTAGCAAAATTCTTTTGTTATTTTCTATTTCTACCCTGCTCAAGGTATTCATCATTTCCAGTACAACTGTTGCAGTAGACAACAAGGATCTCGTGTATAGGGAACTAGATTAGCTTAGCTACATATCTAATTTATTACAAAAATCCGGGATCTGCGATTGACATGGAAATAGAAAATACTTTTTCTTGGGTAAAGGGAACAGATGACTCAATCGATTTTCTTATCGATCATGATATACGTATAATCGGACAATCGAATCTATTTCAAATGCATATACCAATTTTTTGTGCAGCAGGGTTATGAAAACCCACGAGAAGCAACTAGACGAATTGTATGTGCCAATTGCCATTTAGCTAATAAGCCTGTGGATATTGAAGTTCCCCAAGCAGTGCTTCCTAATACTGTATTTGAAGCAGTTCTTCGAATTCCTTATGATATGCAACTAAAACAAATTCTTGCTAATGGGAAAAAGGGAGGGTTGAATGTGGGTGCTGTTCTTATTTTGCCCGAGGGATTTGAATTAGTGCCAGCCGCGACCGTATTTCTGAGTTGAAAGAAAAGATAGGGATCTCTCTTTTCAGAGTTATTGTCCGCCAATAAAAAAAATATTCTTGTGATGGTGTAAACATCCCCAATCCAGTAGAGTAACTATTTAAGTTTCTAGAACATCTTTGTTCTCTAATTAAATTTTTTTAAAATCATCTTGTCATATTAAACTCAAAATTCGATTTAATTAAAACCTAATCGGCAAAATTAGACCAACTCCTAAAAGTGCAACAAACCTCACAGAAACATATGTGGAAAATAATTTATTCAAATACTAGATTATTTATCATGAATAATATGATTTTTCAAGATTTTTTTGCAAATCACTTTAGACCTTTTTAAAATTCATCTAAGTCTTCAGCCAGGACTTTTTCACATTTTTGCTGTGACCAAAAATACTTGAAATTTTTTAGTGAGACTTTGAAAAATGGAACTAGCTGTCGTGGGCTACAACCTGGCCAACTTCAATTTTTGGCCACCCTTCTAGCATGTTCTATGGAATAAACAAAGTGAGAGGAAGAGAAACAATTCTGAAAAATCCTGAAATGGTTCAAATCATGTATACTCTCTTTCTACCATACCCTCTATACACCTAGAGCACCATAACCTGGGCCCACTAATCAGTGTCCAGGAGCTAGCTCATCTCTTTGTGCACCAAAAATTTTGAAGTGGGGCCCACCAATAATGCAAAATGGAGAGAGTGACACCTATTAACCTTGCTGTCATTCTTTCTCTCTTCTCCTCTTTCTCCTCAGCTTCCAAGCCAGCAGCTTGTTCTCTTCCTCTCCACTCATTCTTGTGTTCAAGAAGCTGAGAGTGTGAGCTCGTCGTGCATGCGCCACTGTGTGCTGCCATGTGTGCGTGCCGCCGCTGCTGCTGCCGCCGTGCGTGCCTGCTGCTGCTGCGGTGCATGCCGCCGCCGCTGCTGCTGCTGCGTGCTGTGCGTGCGCTGCTGCTGCTGTCGTGCTCCTCGTCGGTCTCTTGCCCTGCAGCTGTGCTCGTCGACCCCTCGCGATCCTCACGGGCTCGCTGCCTTCCGCGCCAGGGGCACGGCTCGCCACGGAGCCCGGGGGCGCGGCCGTGAAATTGCCATCATAAGCCGCGCCATCAACGCCGGCGTTCTCGTTGCCAGTCAAGCTCATCTCGGCCGGACCCAATCGTCGCTCACGTTCGCCGCCGCGCCGGGGTGAGAGCCGCCTTGGCTGCAGTCCGCGCGGGCTGCCCTGCTCTGTCTCACTGGCATGGTGGGCCCAGCTGTAAGTGAGAGAGAGAAAAGAAGAAATCTCAAAAAGTGATTTAAACCGTTTAGTTTATAACTGGAAATTAGGCAAACTTTGAAAATGCATAAGGATTTCATCCTAAGTCTTTTGAGTGAAACCAATTTTGTTAGTTCTGTAAATTTGTCAACTTTAATACTGTGAAATAAAATAGGACCACTTCTGTACAGAAAATGTCTATAAAACAATGTGAAGCAAAAATAACTTATTTTGTGCCTAAGGAACTTTGTAAATCTCTAGAAAGATTCATCCTAACTGCTAAAAATATGAAACCACTTTTGTTTAACTGAGAAAATTATAACCTTTACTGTGGATAAATTGTTTTTGACAAAACTACCTCCCAAAATAGGCCTAAGTAATTTCTAACCCTTCTTTTTGACAAACTTGAGGAATTCATAAGTAAATCTTTTTGAATCAAATTTCGGTGAACCAAATTTTGTTGGAACCAGGAAGATATGTAGTTTCACATAAAAATGCTCACACTCATAAAATCCTACCAGAGAATGCAAGTATATATTTTTCCACATAGGGTTTTTCCTATAGTTTCGGCTTTTGCGGCTTTCAGCCTTAGGGTCTTGTTATTTTTGTATCTCCCAAACTAGAGATGCAAATGACTTGGTTCTCTCTCCTAAAATCTTGTTAGGACATGCCCTACCTACTGTATTTATCTCATAAGTTTTTTTTCAGAGCACGTTGCATATGCATGTTTATTTCGACCTCTTATTTGCATATTGCTTCTTATTGATAGATTTGGAGGTTTCAAAGTACGAGGAAGCTAATCCAAAGGTTGAGTGTGAACCATCACAGCAGCAAGGCAAGCATCTAAGCATATTGAACCTATGTCTTCAATAAATTGATTTGTTTGCGAAAATAATATCTATATGCATGTTTCAGTCCTTTTAAAATGGGAAACAGGTAGAGTCAATATTGCCCATTGTATGGCATTTCCATTCCTTGGTTGTTGATTACATGTTTTTACCTTGTCACCCCTGGTAAGGACTTTGGGATACTTTATTTTATCGAATGCTTAGCCATGCTTAGTTCAGACTGTAGAAAATCTAATAGATGGAGCTATCGGTTAAAACTAGTTTAATACGAATGGATGGGTTAAAATCTGAGAAGAATAACTTCTGATTTATAATTGAGAATATTTTTGACTTAGACGGATGATAGAGCGATGACCGGGGATGGTTTTCCCGATGCATGTAGCTCCATCTAGGTCGTTAAGGACCGAATATGTTGACATCTATTCAAGCACCCTACGTACCTCCACACGTCAGGAACGGGACGGCTTAACTTAGTAGCACGGGAGGCTGTGGCCATCTACGCCCGTCCGTCAGTCGTGAGGATGGTCTTTCCTTTGGAGGGCCTCGTGGGCGCCTGGTTTTGGCCAGAGGTGCCTCCCGCGATGGTGAGCCCGCCTTAGTCACCTGGTGTGGCTAAGTCGTCGGGGCCTAGACGTGGTTTTAGGTGGTTGGAGCTAAGCATGGGAAAGGTTTTGTTGTGAGCCTCTAAGTCCACACTCAATGTGTTAGAGTGTGGGTACCGACGGGTATGAATCAAACTAGAGTGTAAGCCGTTTGGCTTCTATCACATCGTGTGGCGTAAAGATGTACACACTTTGGATTAGAGTATGAATTATTCGAATAGCCGTGTCCACGGTTACAGGACGACCGCTTGATGTGTTAGTCATAGATAGCATCCAACTTGGGATATGTGGTTATGGGATGATGTGGTTATATCATGCCTTAGGATAAGTCATGGATGGATGGTTTATATGAGAGGCTTTGGTTGTTAAATATATTAATATGACTTGGTTTTAGTCATGAAAGATGGTATGCTTGTGTAGCATAATTTTTTTTGGGCAATGGTGGCCCATTGTTGATGTTAGAGCATGGAATTGTGCTCATTTTTCACCTCCTTTTCAGAACATCTTATTGCTGTCATGAAATTTCAGAATTGCTAATATTTCGCAAATGCTTATAGTTCAAGGTATTTTTTTGCTCGATAAACTTAGCTTTATGCAAACCAGATCAACATAGCCAATTCCTGAGTAGAGACCAGCATTACTCCTTTGTACTATTAATATTGTGTAAGTCTGGCTAAGTACCATTCATACTCACGCTACATATTTTTTTTAGTGAGGATAACGACGATGTTGTGTGGTCTACTATTATCCCGCCCAGGGTGGCAAGGATAATGTGTAGTTGGAGTTAAGCTCTATTCCAGTCAGTTGCCTTGTGGGTCTGGAATGGCACCACTGGTTTTATCCTTTATATTTATATTTCCGCTACTATCTTTTGTGTTACTTTGTGATGAATTAGGGTGTGTGAACCCTCTATGTAATATATATAACCCTGCTGCACTTTTATCCATATGTAGAGTACTTGTGTTGTTTATCAATTGCTTGCAGTGTGAGGCTCAGTCGCTTTCCTGGACTAGCTGACATGAGTATGAGTTGTGTATAATTGAGAGATGGTTGGGGGATGGCTATTGTGGTTCGAGTCCTCTGGGCGTACGTATCGTGTTTTGGTCGCCACCATCGAGTGGTTTGACGGGCGTATGACGGAGAGGACTGGCAAGCTACCCTTATGATTATCTGTTTTGTACACTTCTCGGCATTTCGGTTATTATATTGGAAGGGGTCAACCATGATCATGGACACATTGAGGTCGAGTGGCTATTATGCAAGTATGGATCCCACTCGTCCAACAATATGTGGTGGTCGCGTGGCACTGACGATATAATACTCAGGTGTCCACAATAGGCCTGTTCCTGTAAGAAATATAGTGAAATCGTCTTTCCCATTCTTTCCCCCGACCTTGCTATGAAGAAAGCCGTTCATTTCTTAAAATATCCCATATATGTGGGGGCAAACCGAGGAAGTGGACAGATCTATCCTGATGGTAGCAAGAGTAACAATACGGTCTATAATGCAACGTCAATAGGTGTAGTAAGAAAAATATTGCGTAAAGAAAAGGGGGGATATGAAATATCCATAGTCGATGCATTGGATGGACGCCAAGTGATTGATCTTATACCTCCTGGTCCAGAACTTCTTGTTTTAGAGGGGGAATCGATCAAGCTTGATCAACCATTAACAAGTAATCCTAATGTAGGAGGGTTTGGTCAGGGGGATGCAGAAATAGTGCTTCAGTATCCATTACGCATTCAAGGCCTTTTGTTCTTCTTCTCATCTGTTATTTTGGCACAAGTTTTTTTGGTACTCAAAAAGAAACAGTTTGAAAAGGTTCAATTGTACGAAATGAATTTCTAGGTCCCGGGATTTCTTACCATCAAGTTGGTAAAAAGCCACGATTTATTGGCGATTGCTAGAATTCTTTATGATCCATTTTGGAAATCTTTTTTGTTTAGACTATTTTTTGTTTGCGAGATGTCTTGTCTGCAATTCCTTATTTCTATCTCATGCAAAAGAGGAGAATCCAAGGCAAGGGCGAGAACAATAAAAGGAATAAATCCTTTTAGGAGGGATTGCTAGTCTTTTTAATCCTCTATTGGGCACAAGAAAAAGGCAAAAAAGCCTTTTTCTTGTGTCGATTCTTCTTGTATCAAAATAAGAATCTTTTTTCTTCCTATTCAGCAAAAATAACTATTTCTGCTTTATTCGGGTCTGTCTCTTGAACCTCTTTTGCTTACGTTCAGACGAGGTAGTGGACAAACGAGGGAAAGAAAATATGGCGGGGGACAAATTTTTTGTGACCAAATAGAATTGCTTGACTTGTTCAATTAAGGTCCATTTAGAACTTACAGAAATTTTGCAAAAAAAACGTATACTCTTCCATTGAAGGCTGTTTTTTATTTTTAGGCTAGTTAAGTAGTTTGATTAAGGTTTTATTAGTTTATTACTCTAAATTAAATCAATGATTTACAAGATACTTCCTCCGGGGAATAATATATTGGATCCTCGATTGATCCCTTCTTTCTTCTTGCTTCATAAAAGTGAATCCATTTCATTGACGAGGGGGGCTATAAATCAACTGATGGATCACTTCACTAACATCATTAGCAAACAAAACAAATAAATAGAGGGATTCTGACCATCATAGCAAAGGCTTTCTCTTTATTATTTTTACAACTCAAAATAGGAAACCCGTTTGTAGGTTATGGAATAGATTAAAAAAGTCGGGTTATAAGAGTAAGAATTCTGCGGGTCCTTTCCTCTCTAATCAGATAAAGGGGGGGTAAGGACCCGCTAAGTTCCTATTTCTTCATGTTTACAATCTGGTCCCTCCGATTACTATAGAGATAAACCCAATCCAGAATATGAACCGTAAAAGAAAACACCTATTAAACCAATCACAGGAATACCGGTTACAATACCTATCAGCCAAAGAGAATTTTCAGTAGTATCGGCCATTTCCCCTACTTTCCTCCACATTTTATCAAGTGGTCATGCTAGAGACAAAAACAGTCATGGATAGTTATAAGGATGGTATCCTTCCAAATGGGGATAAGAGAATTCTTACTACTCTCTTTCTTTCTCTCAATTGAAGAAGTAATTGGAAAATAAAACAGCAAGTACAAAAATGAGTAATAAACCCCAGTATAGACTGGTATGATTCAATTCAACATTTTGTTCATTCGGGTTTGATTGTGTCATAGTTCTATAGTTGGAATTTGGTTTATCGTTGGATGAACTGCATTGCTGATATTGATCCCAAGAAAAAACCAGTAGGTACAGCTAGTCCATGAACAGCCAACCATCACACTGTAAAAATAGGATAGGTTTGATCTATGGTCATTGAGGGCCTCCTAAAAGGATCTACTAAATTCATCGAGTTGTTCTAAAGAATCAAAACGGTCGGTTATTAATGGAATTCCTTGTTGGCTTTCTGTGAAATACTTGTTTGGCCGAGGACTTCCAAACATGTCATAAGCTAAACCCGTACTGATAAATAACCAACCCGCAATGAATAGGGAAGGTATAGTAATGCTATGAATAACCTAGTATTGAATACTGGTAATAATATCAGCAAAAGAACGTTCTCCCGTGCTCCCAGACATGCTGAGCTCCCCAAATTTTTGTACATTCAAAAAAGGAATTGATTCCGTAAAAGATGGGATCAACTAGTAAATAGAAAATTACTGATATTTCATCCTTGTGAGATGGACAATTTTGTACCAAAGGTGTATTTTGAGTATACCAAATTAGTATAGCTATCCTTCCTGTGGCACAGCAATCCTGTTTCGCTTGGTCTCGAAACAGAATTCTTTTTTTCTCTTCTTCGTTCCTTGTCTATAGGTAAGCTATATGTTATTCAAGGCATCAATAGAAAACCTCAATTTTGAGGGTCCTACTTAATTTTATTTTCATCAGCTTCGGAATAGTAGAATAATTCGGAATAGGGCTCAAGATCTTGGGAAAATCTAAGTTAATGACCAATAGATTTGGATAAAGAATTTAGGAAAGATATTCTTTGTGGGCACCCCGGAAGTGCATTATGGAGAGTAATTATTACGACAATGATGGGGTCTCGAATAAAAACCGAATAAATGTGGTAACCATCCATCCTCATCGCAGCCTTGCCATAATCTTTACCCACTCACAATACAAATCCAACGCGCCGAATTCAGAAATAAAGAGATATTTGGAGAGTTGATTCACCAGTCCCAAACGGCGAAGTGTGCTCGTCAAACCACACGAAGATGGCGACCAAACACGATACACACTTTTGGGGACATGGTCTACGGTTGAACCAACGTCCATGCATCTCATCATTTCTAAATTCATACTCATATTTAGCTAGTCCCCAGGAAAGCGACTAACTTCACACTTTCATCGCAAGCAATTGATAAACATCACAAGTACTCTAAATATGGATAAACGAGCAGCAGAGTTATATATATTACATAGAGGGCTCACACCCTAATTCATCACAAAGTAACCCAAAAGATAGCAGCGAAAAATATAAGCATAAAAGATAAAACCAGTGGTGCCAAACCAAACCACAGGGCAACCAACTGGGGATAGAGCTTAACGCCAACTACGCATTATCCTCGCCACCCTTGGTGGGATAACAGTAGACCACATCAATGTCGTCGTTGTCCTCACCTGAAAGATGCAGCGTGAGTACACAAGTACTCAACTAGACTTATACAATAATAATAAAACAAAGGAGTAATGCTAGTCTCTACATCAAGGAGTATGGCTATGTCAATCTGATTTTGCATAAAGCTGATTTTATTGAGCAAATAATACATTTAAAACATATGCTGATTTTAGGACAGCAAGGTTATAGTTCTGAAATGGGAGTAAAAATAAGCACAATCCCATGCTCTAACATCAACAATGGGCCACCATTGCCCAAATAATTATGCTACACAAGCATACCATTTTTCATGGCTAAACCAAGCCATATTTAACATCAAACCCTTTCATATAAACCCATCCATCCATGACTATCCGAAGTCATGGTATAACAACATAATCCCATAACCACATATCCCAAGTTGGATGCTAACATGAGTGACTAACACATCAAGCGGTCGTCCTGTAACCGTGGACACGGCTATTCAAATAGTTCTTACTCTGATCAGAGGTGTACATCTTTACCCACACGATGTGATAGAAGCCAAACGGCTACACTCTAGTTTGATCCGTACCCATCGGTACCCACACTCCACACATTGAGTGCGGACTAGAGGTCACAACAAAACATTTTGCACGCTTAGCCGTAACCACCTAAACCACGTCTAGGCCCCCGACGACTTAGTCGTGCGTGTGTGGTGACTAAGGCGGGCTCACCGTTGCGGGAGGCACCTCCGGCCAAAACCAGGCGCGCTCGAGGCCCTCCAAAGGAAATCCCTCCTCACGATTGACGGACAGGCGTAGATGGCCACAGCCTCCCGTGCTACTGAGTTAAGCCGTCCCATTCTCGGCGTGTGGAAGTACGTAGGGTGCTTGAATAGATGTAACATGTTCAGTCCTTAACGAGCCAGACGAAGCTACGTGCATCGGGGAAACACCATCCCTTCATCGCCCTATCATCCGTCCAAGTCAAACATATTATTAATTATGAATCAGAACTTATTCTTTTCAGATTTTAACCCATCCATTCGTATTAAACTAGTTTTGAACCGATAGCTCCATCTACCGGATTTTTCTAAGTCTAGAAATAAGCATGGCTAAGCATTCGGTAAAATAAAAGTATCCCAAAGTCCTTAACCAGGGTTGACAAGGTAAAACATGGAATCAACAATCAAGGAATGGAAATGCATACAATTGGGCAATATTGACTCTACCCGTTTTCCCATTTTAAATAGACCGAAACATGCATATAGATATTTCTTTCACAAACAAATCAATTTATTAAAAACATAGGTTCAATATGCTTAGATGTTTGCCTTGCTGCAGCGAGTGGTCACACTCAACTTCAGGTTCTTGCTCCACGTACTCCGAATTGTCTGAATCTACCGATAAAAAGCAAATATGCAAATAAGAATCAAATAAACATGTTTATGCAAAATGCCCAATTAATTATGAAATAAATACAGTAGGTAGGCCACATTCTAAAGTGAATTTTAGCAAAAGAGTCATTTCAAAATCTTTTACGGTTTATGAGTTACAAAAATAACAAGATGAAAAGATTGAAAATGGCAGTTTTGTAATTATTTAGATTGTAGCTGTGGGTGCCATGGGCCCCGGGTACCTCATGACAAGCATATGGGCCACTCAGATAGAGGATGGGCCTAGCCTTGTAATTAGAGATATAGCTAGATTCGGCAGACTTTGCCTTGTATAGAAAGGAATATACAGTCCTAGTCGGGTGCGTTATATCTCTAAGGGGAGATCTCCTAGTCGTAATCCGATGGGGACTCCTACCTTGTAACCCTGTCCCCCAGTATATAAGGGGAGGCAGGGCGCCCCATGAGGGCAGGTGCACACAAGTTCATCAGAACCACCACCGTATATCCTCAAAGGAATACATACAAACTGGACGTAGGGTATTACTTCACATCGAGGGCCTGAACCAGTATAAAATCTTCCTGTGTTCCTTTGCAATCCACCGAGTTTCCATCCGCCGACTAGCCCCATATATTTATTGCTGGTGTAAAACATCAACAGTTGGCGCGCCAGGTAGGGGCTTCGGCGCGATCTACATCTACAAGCTCGATGGATCCAGCAACCGGAGTCGACGGTGGCAAACTCTCCCCCGGAGATACAATTGCATTCAGAAGCCTCGACTTCGCCGCCGACCAGATCGGCAATCTCACCTTGGCTGACTCGGACTCGATCCGATCTGCCAGGGAACCGGCCGACTCCGCGCCAGTCGGTCCACACGACGCTGCAGCAACCCTCATCGACTTGTTACGGCAATCTTCATCTTGTCCGGGTCCTGGGACAACTTTTCCCTTCGATGTTCGACTCGGACTCGGCCCTGAGCCGGCCAAGATCGAGCTAAGAAGGGAAGAGATTGTCAATTTCCCGTACAGACTCGGCGACGCCGCGGATATCTACAATCTGCATCCAACGCGGCAAACCCGATCCTCTGGAGTTCGACTCGGATACGGCCCAGAGCCGCTCGAGATCGGATCTAGGGAGGTCGGAGTTATAATCACCCCCATCAACCATCCCGACTTCAACTCGAAGTCGGACTCCGACTTCCAGTCGGACTACGACTCTAAGTCGGACAGCAGCTCGGCAAGCTTCTCTCCGCCACGAGAAATCTTCATGGCATCCAAAGGCTCTACTCCTACTCAGGAATCACGCCGACTACGCGAACAGCAAGAGGAGGAGGCCCGCCGACTGCGAGAACAACAGGAGGAAGAAGCAAGACGCCTGCACGCCCGCAACGACGGCCTACGCAGGGCTGGGCGAACCGCTCAGCAACAAACCCTCCAAACAAAAGTCGGCGACCACGACGTCTTCGTCACGCCACAACAGAACATCGTGGCCGCCGCAACCCTACTGGACACGATCCAGCTTGGGCCTGATCACCAGGCCACCCCGACCATCGCAAGGATAAAAGCCATGCTTACCGCTGCTGCATGTCAGCAGCACCAACAGTCGGGCGATACCCTCATACCGACCAATCGGTCGGCATCCCCAATGGCAGTCTCGTCTACCTCAAAGCGACGCCGAGCGGCCGGCTCTAGTCGGCTGCACACGGAGTCACGCCAAACGTCACTCGGCAACCCAAACAACAACCGGCAACGTCGAAGTGACCGTCGGGACAACCGGGATCTCCGAGGCCAACTATGGCATGATCTTCGGCAGGACACCAATGCTCGGCGCCGCGAACGAGAAGAAGACGAGCAACGCCAACTGGAAGACGAGAACGAGCATTTCGGCCTCCACCACGAGCGGTTTCGCCGCCGTAGTCGGGGTCGGAGTCCTCATGAAGACGAAGGCATACCGGCCTTCACCCAGGAGCTACAACAGGTCGACTGGCCGTCGATTTTCAAGCCTACAGGCATCGACAAATATGATGGCAAGACCAATCCCGAGTCCTGGCTCACGGTCTACACTCTGGCGATCCGAGCAGCTGGGGGAAATCACAAAGTCATGGCTAACTACCTCCCAGTCGCTCTAGCCGACTCAGCGAGGACATGGCTAACAGGACTTCCCAAGCAATCAATCGGCTCCTGGGGAGAACTCCGAGAACGCTTCATCGCCAACTTCCAGGGAACTTACGAGAGACCATCTTCCGAGTACGACTTATATCAGTTGCATCAAAGGAAGAACGAGTCTCTTCGTGACTTCATCAAGAGGTTCTCTGAGAAGAAAAATTCGATCCCAAACATCAAGGATGAGGTCGTCATCGCCGCCTTTCGAAAAGGAGTCAAAGACACCTCGTTCATCGACAAATTCACTCGGAAGCCTCCCAACTCTGTCAAGGCTCTATTCAACATGGCGAACAAATACGCCGACTCAGCCCATGCTGTTGCTGAGGCCCTTGAAGATAAAAAGGCATCCTGACAGAAGAAGTGGAAGGGCACCGACGACGTGGTCCCGACTAAAGCTGGGAATCGCAAATGCAAGTCAGACGGCTTCACTGTGGCAGTCGGTCACAACCGTCTTCGACTTTCAACAACTGAAGATTATCAGAACAACAAGTGACATGCTCGGGGGCTCACAAGCTCAAACGCAAGGATGGCATCCCACTCCGAAATACCGAACAGCTAAGTCGCTTCCTGATAAATATTTCTTCACTCGGCCTTGCCAATGCCGCTTACACCTAATAGGTGCACAAGCTGCACTCTTCTCTGTTTTTGCTCTTAAATGATTGCAAAAGTACTCAAGTAGCATAAATCCTAATCCGTGAAACTTTGCTCCATGAAAGACGAACTCAAGTCACCCAAAACGCGTGTCTGGGAAAGAGCCATGAGCCAACTCCCGACGCTAGGGGGCTATGACTAGTCGGGCAGAGTGCTTAAACGTAAGGGGTCAACTACTCGGGGAAATTAATATCAATAAGAGGAAGAACATGTATATACATATATTGTAAAATACATTTTATTCGGGTGATTATTTCCATCATCAGATGCTACTCATCCGATATCTTTATATTGCAGGCCCAGCTCCGGATACGCGTGACAGGAATTCAGGGCTGCGAGCCCATCTCCTACGCTCGGGGGCTGGACAAGTCTGTCAAAATACACTCGGGATGCTCCATGAGGGCTACTGACCGAGTACTTGCGCCAGTCGGGACGTCATCTTCCCTGGCTACGCTCCATGTGAGCTGACAACCGACTTCCGGCACTAGTCGGGGGTCGTATATCACTCGGCTGGGTGAGGTACGCCCCATGAGGGTCGCTAGCCGAATCCTATGCTAATGCAAGGTTCGGGTACCTCGCTTGGCTATAACTCTGTTGGGTAGGGTATGCCCCATGAGGGTCGCTAGCCGAATCCTATGCTAATGCAAGGTTCGGGTACCCTGCTCGGCTCTTCTGAAGTCAGAGAAGACTTACATCGTCAAAGCGCATCCGGAGTTCTCATGCACTGCGTCACACCTGAGGAGGGCAAGCAGATCCTGCAACATACCTGCTCGGGCACCTATGGCAACCAGGCTGCATCCAGAACATAAGTCGGAAAGGCTTGCGAATAAGGATTTCTCTGGCTGATTGCGGTTATCGACACCAAAAAACTCATCCTGACAGGCGATGGATGATACTTCTATAGAGCTATGCCGGGTAGGTCGGCTCAGGCCGACCAAGATATGAGTTCCTACAGTAGCATGCTCCATGTGGGCCGCCCGCAGGCTGAGTTGAAATTATAGCGCTGGTGCTACCCACAGGAACCGATGAGGTAAACAGATATGCTTCATGAAAGCCTTATTGC
The DNA here is from genome assembly GCA_003991445.1 of Oryza meyeriana var. granulata. Taxonomy (NCBI): domain Eukaryota; kingdom Viridiplantae; phylum Streptophyta; class Magnoliopsida; order Poales; family Poaceae; genus Oryza; species Oryza meyeriana. Next base: position 14,479 of record RYFJ01001409.1, read on the forward strand.
TAAACATATATGTTTGGGTATCTGTTTTATCCACCAGGTCTCGAGGATATATCCTTACAAGGATCACAAGCTGGTCTTCATTAAAATTGGGGATGCAGGTATCTTTCTCGGGTACACCTGACCACGCCGTGGATTTATTTTCATAAAGTGGTACTCGGCCTACATGCGTGGCCATCAGTTGCCATGAGCAACATTATTCCCGCTGACATGACACGGATGAGTCTAACTTTCGAGTAGTACACTACTCGGGAGAGACTATAAAATTCTCATTCCCGCTGACATGATGCGGATGAGTCTAACTTTCGAGTAGTACACTACTCGGGAGAGACTATAAAATTCTCATTCCCGCTGACATGATGCGGAGGAGTCTAACTTTCGAGTAGCATACTACTCGGGAAAGACTATAAACATTCTTCCAGCTGACGAGCTGAAGAGTCTAACTTCCAATGGGACGCCACTCGGGAAAGACTATAAACGCCTTTTCCAGCTGACATGAAGCTGACGAGTCTAATTTTCGAGTAATATATTACTTGGGAAAGACTATAAATAATCATCCCGACTGACATGATGCCGACGAGTCTGATTTTCGAGTAGTATACTACTCGGGAAAGACTATAAACACTCCCTTTCCAGCTGACATGACGCTGAAGAGTCCCATATACGAGTAGCATCCTACTCGGCAAGACTATAAACACACATTCCGACTGACATGAAGTCGAAGAGTCCTATATACGAGTAGTTCCTTGCTCGGCAAGACTATAAATTATATTCCGGTTGACATGATACCGAAGAGTCTCATGTACCAGTAGTAATCTACTCGGGAAAGACTACAAGGTTAAAGATCTTTGACTTCTTGTTTAATTGTTTTCACAATTAAGCACAAAGTCGGGGGCTACACCTAATAGGTGCGCCTATTCGGCGCACACTATTCCAACATCTACATGGAGCCCTTCATAGCCTCGCTGCCAGCTGACATGAAGCAGGACTCGAGAGAAGCAGCACTCAGACAAAGAGCACTCGGGAGCAATGCACTCGGGAAGACTTCACCGTGGAGGATGAGCACTTGGCATCAGCTGTGACTCAACTATGAAGGTCTCGGGGGCTACTGTGGGTGCCATGGGCCCCGGGTACCTCATGACAAGCATATGGGCCACTCAGATAGAGGATGGGCCTAGCCTTGTAATTAGAGATATAGCTAGATTCGGCAGACTTTGCCTTGTATAGAAAGGAATATACAGTCCTAGTCGGGTGCGTTATATCTCTAAGGGGAGATCTCCTAGTCGTAATCCGATGGGGACTCCTACCTTGTAACCCTGTCCCCCAGTATATAAGGGGAGGCAGGGCGCCCCATGAGGGCAGGTGCACACAAGTTCATCAGAACCACCACCGTATATCCTCAAAGGAATACATACAAACTGGACGTAGGGTATTACTTCACATCGAGGGCCTGAACCAGTATAAAATCTTCCTGTGTTCCTTTGCAATCCACCGAGTTTCCATCCGCCGACTAGCCCCATATATTTATTGCCGGTGTAAAACATCGACAGTAGCCTTACGTTATTATATTTGACTGACATTTCCTATTAAGATTTTAAGAAGACATGTATTTTTTTATATAAAAGAGCACAACCTACTGGGTCCAACAAAATTTGGTTCACTGAAATCTGATTTAAAACGATTTAGATATGAATTTCTCGATTTTATCAAAAAGAAGGGTTAGAAATTACTTAGGCCTATTTTGAGAGGTAGTTTTGTCAAATACAAATTATCCACAGTAAAGGTTACAATTTTCTGGGTTAAACAAAAGTGGTTTCACATTTTTAGCAATTAGGATGAATTTTCTAGAAATTTATAAACTTCTAGGTGATAAAGAGGTATATAAAAGATATTTCCATTTTTAGAGAAAATCCTACACAGAAGTTCTCACTTTTTATTGTACAAAATTAAAGAGAACATTTTTATGAATCCAGAGAAATTTGTTTCACCTCAAAAGGAGTTATAATGGATTTTATAGAAATATTCCAAGTTCCTAGGCACAAAATAGGTTACCTTTGCTTCATATTATTTTATAGATATTTTCTGTACAGAAGTGGTCATATTTTATTTGACAGCATTAAAGTTCACAAATTTATAGAACTAACAGAATTGGTTTCACTCAAAAAGGAGTTAAAATGAAATAGTTATGGATTTCTGAAGTTTGCATATTTCTTTGTTGTAAAATAAAGCAGTTGTCTTTTCTTTCCTTTTTCTTATTTCTCTCCAGCCTGGCCCACACGACAGTGAGACGGAGCAGAGTAGGGCACAGGCAGAGCAGAGGCGGCGAGCTTCTCGACGGCGGTGACGGCGATGGCGGCGTCGGCTGTAGTCGGGGCAAAAAGAGAAAAGGAAGAGGAGTTCACGGCGAACACATCGGTGCAAGCGCAGAGGTCGGCGGTGAACTGTAGCTTGCTGGCGAAGAGGACAAGCGGCGACTATGTTTGGGTTGGCGAGGCCGACTAGGCTACGGTCGGTTTCCGGCCAAACCAAACATGGATGTGTCTCTACTAGATGTCTGAGTCCTCATCGCGGGGTTTGAAGCAGCCGGCAAGGTCTGAGCAGTGGCAGCAACGTCGGAGACGGCTCGGCGGTGGCGAGGCTTCTCGTTTCCACGGCGGTAGCTCACTCCAGTCGGCCTGCGGCTAAGACACGGTGTCTACCAGGTTATAGACTTCCTAAGGACGGCTCCTGTGCAATGAATCGAAGCGGGGCTCACCATAGGAGGAGTAATCGACGACGGCGGCAGGCAGCCGGACTTGGGGACGACGACGCCGATCTCTAGCTTCACAGCATCATAACTTGATTCCTTTGGCTAGCTAGCTTCTAGGGGTGAGGCGGCACTGGTGGCATAGTGGCCTGGTCAGAATTGCTCCGAGGCGGCCAGAACGGCGAGGCGATGCCGGCGGCAGCGCTGCGGATCAGAGAACAAGGACGGCAGTGCCACGGCGACTTCGGCCAGCAAACCTGGGGCGGCCAAGTGCAAAAATGGAACCATTAGAAGGTCTACAGCATGTTCTGGCAGAGGAAAGAGGATGGACTTCACCAGAGTTAGCTCGGGCTCAACCGAACACCTTCGGTGGTGAAGAAAATGCTTCTTTCTCCGGCAGTTCTAGGGCTAACCGAGCCAGTCTCTTGCCGGAACGTGAGGAGGGAGAGGAGGAGAGTTTGTTGGCGTGGTTTGCATCGAAAAGGTTGATGCTCTCAAGAAGTGGAGCTTGGCTGGCTAAATCAGTAGGCAGAGAGAGTGAGAGGGAGGAAGAAGGAGGCAGTGACACGTTTGCTGGGGCCTGCTGAGGTGTATCAACTCCATAGTATCCTTGGTGGGTCCCACATGTAAGGCAACAATGTTCTACTCATATTTAACTATTTCTCATTACTATAAATTAAGGTTTGGTAAATTCATGAAATATTGATCTTCACTGCAGTGAACTAAAACCAAATTTCATTTATATGAAAGACACTTATATAAAACTTGTAATAGGTAAATACATAAATTAGAATACATAATATGTATTGACTTCCAAAATTCATAGGAAATTCATATTAGCTCCAAATAATATGAAAACAAATTTGTTAGCTTCAAAACATTTTGCTCTCACTTCTGAAAAGCAGAGTATTAGCTAAAATACTGTACATAAAACATCTTTATGATTTATACAAAGTATAAATGTTTCGTATAGAATATAAAAAGTAAAATAATTTCTAAAAATTATACAAACTCCATTTTACTCTAAATGAGTTACACCCAAATGGCAATAAGTTCACAGCACATCCTTCTCTAAATATATAAAGTTATATCTCATAAAGACTTAGTCCTAAAACACATATATATCAAATTATATGTATAAATACCGTATAGAAGCTTAAAACTTATAAAATTAATATCACCAAATTAGAAGTTGATAAAATAGAAAATCCTTCACCAAAACACTGTGTAAATTTCACACATATTAAAATAACTTCAAATTTTACCTTATATCGTATTTGGATGTATTTCCGTATAGAATTTGTCAAATTCATGACTCCTAAACCGTAAATGATAAAATAGAAATTCCTTCACCTAAATTCACTTTAGATCAGTAGCAACCTAAGGTATAAATCTCACACATATTAGAGCATTTTGGATTTTTCGCATTATTTGCTATTTATTCGGTCGTACGTTATTTCCTTTCTAGAGAACGATTTCGATATCGGTGAAGAAGTGAGATAGTTGGTATCTGAGTATTCAAGAGTAAGGTAAGTATTCTCCCCTTCTCCTTGAACAAATTGAATCCTATGTTTTGGGGAATGAAATGTGTTGTTTGTAAAATTGCATGCATATTTGTGAATAACGGTATTTGAATTGTGGTAAATGGTAGTTATAACCTATTAGTTGCATGATCCACCTTAAAACATTGTACTCCTTGCTGTTTGTAACCTTAGGCTTGGTTAGAGTACTTGATTTGTTCTCATAGGGGTCTATGTTAAGTTAATACACTTGCTTATGCTTAGTAACTTGCTAAATATTACAGTGATCATTATATACCTTTGAAAATGGGAATTTTATAACTTCTAGACAGAGATGAAGCCTCTGGTTATTTGTGAACTAAAATGATGAAAAACCTGTTTTTACTTGGGCGGCAAGTGGTGTGCATATGGAGTAGTTGCACACCGATAGGGGGAGTGTTTGCCTGAGTCGATTAAGGACCGAACTCAGTGTCATTTCTCATGTTAAACAGTACAACCACATGTGCTAGTATGGGATAGCCATAGTGGATTAAGTTACTTAATGTTTAGCCTTGCATTTTGGTAGGCTAAGTAGTATGGCCTACGAATGTACTGTAGGGCTGTTCAGAGGAGCTACCTATATCCCATAATGGAATAGGCGTCTATGTTTGTCCAATACAACGTTGTGTGCCTCGTGGGGAGCCGGGTAGGCTGCCCCCACGGCGCTGGGTTAAGGCGTGGGCCTGCCACCCACGGCATCGGGATAGCGCCCCGATGTGGAGTAACACACCTCGTGCTTTGCAATGCTAAATGTTAGTAATGTAAAAGCTGTGTTGTGACCTCTAGACCGCATTCAATGTGTAGAGTGTGGTGGTACCGACGGGTACCGGACAAACTAGAGCAATCACATCATGTGGATAAAGTTGTACAAACTCTGCAGAGTCAAAACTAATCGGTTAGCCGTGCTCACGGTCATGAGCGGCATGGTTATGTCCATTGAGTATAGATTTATGCTTTAAAATGTGTTTATGAAATTGGAATGAGGATTGGTGACTTTTGAGAATTATTATGCTTATGATAATGCTTATGGTGGCTTGTTGCCGAGGAGGGCAGCAAGCAGGAAAATTATTATGTTGATCACTCCCTTACTTGTTAAACGTGTGTCTAATGTTTTATTAAATACCATTGCAAATGATTGTGAACTAAAATTAGCTTTATGCAAAACTGAACCCATAAATAGTTATCTCCTTGATTTAGAGCTCGCATGTAGCGACATAGGATTGTCCTTGCCAGTACATTATTTTGGTAATGTACTGACTCTTGCTTGTATGGTTATAATTCTTTGCTGTAGGTTGAGTGCTATGGGAATTCGTTACTTCTTCAGGATTGATTCTTTAAGGGGTGTACCCCTAGTCGGATTGCCTGTGGTATGGGTAGACAAGCTTTCGCTGAATCATATTATTCGGTCATTTGACCTATGTAACTCTGATGTAGTAAATTCAGTTTACTTACTTGTACAACCATTTATTGTATACCATTGCTAGAGATGAAAGTGTGGACTAGCAATTTTCCTAGGGCTAGTCTGCATGAGTATAGACTTAGAACAGTTGAGATACATGGAGAATAGTTCAATTGTAGACCATGTCCTCAGAGATATGTATCGTGCTTGGTCGCCACCTTCGTGTGGTTTGACGGGCATATCTCGCCGTGCAGACTGGTGTAACTATTCTTCCAAATATCTCTCGTGTTTTTAGTCTGGTGTTCGGTTGTTTTGCATTATAATTGGTGGTTTGTATGACAAGGCTGCGATGAGGTTGGATGGTTACAGTTTTATTTGGCTTTCTCTTGAGATCCCATCCAATTAGATATTTCGCGTTGTCGTACTAATTACCTCTTATAGTGCAGAAAACCGGGTGCCCACAATATCTATCTAATGTGATATCTTGAAAGTGAATCATATTTCATGAATATGATATCTATCTAATGTGATATATGGAATATATGACAAAGGTGGAGTCTTGGAGTATTTCGATCGATCGGTCATATAGGCCTGAGTCAGACATCAAATAGCTTCGATTTGCATTATCCGTAGCACACCTTATATGTATCAAAATCAAAAAGATGTACAATCCAATTTCTCAATTCAATAGAAGCCCAAAAAGGTGCATATGGTACCCAAATAAGGATATGATAGATATGTCAAAAGCAGGTCTGATTACACCTATTCCTAATCCTAAATAGAATGTAAGGAGGTGGGGATTTCTATGTAAACAGAGTATCCTATTTCCATAGGCTCGAATGACCCCTTCTCATTATAAGAATATGCACGGTCTGGTCCGGTATGGAATGAACTTATAATCTGATGATCAAGTCGATTCCATGATTATAAGTTCATAAACCTAGCGCCCATTCCCATTTTGGGCGGAACAGATCTACTAATTCTTTTATTCCAGTTAGTAAGAGGGATCTTGAACTAAGAAATAGACCTAGCAGCTAAAAGAGGTTATCCTGAGCAATTGCAAAATGGGGTTCATTGATATTCCTAGTATAGTAGATGCTATCACGCATACAGTCATACTCAATTCGATGGAATTGTTTGATCTTAAAGGGGATCTTCTATAATTTCGCACATAAGGGGTTATTTCTTGGTTTCGTCTAGTCGTTAATAACTTGACTATTTTTAGATAATAGTAGATAGAAAGAACGCTCATAAGGAGTCCTATTGAAACCAAGAAATATAGGTCTGCTTGCCATCCACACCAGAATAGATAGAGTTTTCCAAAGAAACCTGCTAAGAGACATAGGGCTAAAGAGAGCCAAAAAAGGATCTTTCGTGTATAATCCTGCATAATCTCGAATGTTATCAGTTCTGGTACGTAGACCAAATAATACAATGCAAGCAAAAGTTCCTAGATTCATGGAGATATAGAAAAGCATATAAGTTATCATGCTTGCATATCCATCATTTGAGTCTCCAACAATTATTCCAATAATTACATATTCGATTTGCCCTATGGACGAATATGCAAGCATACGTTTCATGCTTGTTTGAGTAATAGCAAAGAGATTCCCCAATATCATGCTAAGAATAGCTAGGATTTCTAGAAGAAGATGCCATTCATTTGATGAGAAATAAAAATGAATATCGAGAATTCACGTGGCTGAAGCTAAAGCAGCAACCTTCGAAGTAATAGAAAGAAAAGCAACGACTGGAGTGGGGGAGTCAGAGTCGAAAAGAGGATTCCTCGCTTCTTTCTCTCATGCAAAACCGTGCATGAGACTTTCATCTCGCACGGCTCCTAAGTGATAAAAGAAAGACGAATTTGTCTTCTTTCTTTTTTATTACCTTCCTGGCGTATGTTTAAGACCAAATCCATTCTTTTTCGAAATCGATGTCGAAAAAAAACTACTAATCTTTAACTTTTCGAGGAATCCTTCATCAGTGGTTGTGAATGACTGACTTTTTCAATCCTTTCGACCTTGGTTCCGTAGGAGCAAGTCAGAAAGGTTGAGAAATAGCCAAGAGATGATCATCTTAGGGTGATCCTTTTGTCAATGGATGCTCCTATTACACTCGTAGTCTCTGAAGGATGAGAACCCACTATGTAGCATCTACATCGATAATTCAAGCATTGTATATGTCATTAGTCCGATTCTTTGTAGGAACTACCCGTAATAACAAGCTTGCAAAATGGATTTGTTTATCATAAAGAGATTCATTGTTACTGACCCTGCTTCACCTTAATTGTTATTTGAACAAAAAGATCACAATAAACTTTTGGTAAAAGTTCTGTCTTGGTCGGAGTGGGGATAGCATTTCTCTTCTGCATATCTATGGAGTTTTGCAAAACCCAAACACCTCAGAGATAGATATAGAGGTAGGAAATTGTCGAATGAACCACACTCCTTCGTAGACGTCAGGAGTCCATTGATGAAAAGGGGCTGGGGAAAGCTTGAACCCAAGTCGTACTGTGATGGATATAAGCGCAATTGAAATTCCTGGGGAGTTATACATTTGTGTATTGATAAGACCATTCACAATTTCTTGAAGCTCAATCTCCCCCCCCCCCAGATGAACCATATAGCCAAGAGAAACCATGAACCAAAATAGAAGAGCTTGCCCCACCCATTAGTAAATATTTCATAGTAGCCTCATTAGACCATAGATCTCTCTTGGTATATCCAGACAATAGGTAGGAACATAAACTGAAACATTCTGGAGCTACAAAGATAGTTATTAAATTGCTAGCACCACATAAAAATATTCCCCCTAGAGTAGCTGTTAATATGAATAACAGAAACTCTGTTATAGCCATTTCTGTACATTCAATGTACTCTACGGATAGAGGAATACATAAAGTTGAACATAATAAAATAAGAAATTGAAAGATTTTGTTGAAATTGTTCGTTTGGAAATTTCCCGAAAAACTAATTATAGGCTCTTCTCTCCATCGGAACAATAGGGCTGTTATGCTTATTACTAAACTTGTTGAAGAGATGAAATAGAACCAAGGTCTATCTTTTTGATCAGAGGTTAAATCGATCATTAGAAGAAGAATTAGGCCAAAAATTAGGATACATTCTAGGAAAATGAAACTTCCCTGGAAGAGAAGCAAATGAAACACTTTCATAAAAATTCTCGTAGAATCGAGAATGAAGTTTTCATTCTGTACATGCCAGATCATGAATTAGTAACTGCATCCAATCTCCGAAAAGTCCCGATTGTTTCGATTTTTGGAATGGGATATTTACGAAATCCCCATGAATAGGATCAAACCTTATTCCATGCTATTTCCATAAGATTCATCTTTCTTATTCTTAAGCAAGCCCCCGAGAGGGCTTAGTTGATCATGATTTTTGTTTTCTCTTTCTTTTCGTTTTTGTTTGTTACGAGAAAGATATCGTCTGATTCTCCTTCTATTGATTCTTTTCCAATCGATATGTATGGATCCATGTGTCTACATACTTAGATTCTGTTCATGGATTAACGAAAATGTGCAAGAGCTCTATTTGCCTCTGCCATTCTATGAGTCGCTTCCTTTTTGCGTATGGCACCCCCACCCCCTTTGGCAGCATCTACTAATTCGGAACTTAATTTGAAAGCCATATTTCGACCTAGACGCTTTTGGGATGCTTCTAATAACCAACGAATGGCAAGTGCTCTTCCTTGTTTAGATCCTATTTCAATCAGAACTTTCCGCGTAGATCCTTTTGGGAGTTACTCTACGTATTGCTTGATGTAAAACCAATACTGGATTTGTTTCTGTCTTTTGTTGTATCTTTTTCATGGCTCGATGGAGAATTTGATAAGCCAATGATTTTTTTCTGTCTTTCATAATACGGTTAACCACCATGTTAACTAATCAATTACAAAAAATTGGATCCGATTTTGCAGTTCTTTTTTCTGCCGTACCTCGACGGGACATGAGCGTGAAAGAGGTTCAAGAATCCATTTTCTTTTTATAAGGGCTAAAAACGAATCACTTATTTTTATGGCTTTTTGACCCCATATTGTAGGGTGGATCTTGAAAGATAGCAAAGATCTCCCTCCAAGCTGTACATACGACTTTCATCGAATACGGCTTTCCACAGAATTCTATAGGGATCTATGAGATCAAGTATGGAATTCAGTTTACTCACTTAAAATTGAGTATCCGTTTCCCTCCTTTTCCCGCTAGGATCGAAAATCCTATATTTTCCATATCCATATGATCAAGTCCTTAGGTTTCTGAAATAGTGTAATGGAAAAAGAAGTGCTTCGAATCATTGCTATTTGACTCAGACCTGTTCTAAAAAATTTGAGGTATTTCGAATTGTTTGTTGACATGGACAAAGTAAGGGAATACCCCTGAAAAAATTTCCATATTGACCTTGGACATATAAGAGTTCCGAATCGAATCTCTTTAGAAAGAAGATCTTTTGTCTCATGATAGCCTGCTCCAGTCCCCTTACGAAACTTTCGTTATTGGGTTAGCCATACAATTCACATGTTTCTAGTGATTCACATGGCATCATCAAATGATACAAGTCTTGAATAAGAATCTACAGCGCACTAGAATGCCCTTGTTGATGATTCTTTACTGTGACAGCATCTCGGGCTCCTCGAATAATGCAATATCTCACACCGGGTAAATCCTTAACCCTTCCTCCTCTTACTAATACTACAGAATGTTCTTGTAAATTATGGCCAATACCAGGTATATAAGCAGTGATTTCAAATCTAGAGGTTAATCGTACTCTGGCAACTTTACGTAAGGCAGAGTTGGGTTTTTTGGGGTTGATAGCGGAAAAGTTGATAGATAAGTCACCCTTCTTGTCCCTCTACAGAACTGTACATGAGATTTTCACCTCATAAGGCTCCTCGTTCAATTCTTTCGAAGGGATCCTTTTCCTCGTTCGAGAGTCTCCGCCCTTCTTGCACTCCGTCCCGAAGACTAACTAAGACCAATTGAGTCACGTTTTCATGTTCTAATTGAACACTTTCCATTTGTGATTAAAGGAGAAGATTCTTCTTTTACCAAACATATGCAGATCAAATAACGTCTTATAATAAGAAGAAATCTTTCTCGATATCAATCCCCTTGCCCCTCATTCTTTGAGAATCAGAAGGATCTTTTTCGAGTTTCCATTTCTTCATTTGGAATCTGGGCTCTTCTATCTTTGACTTATTTTTTTTGCTTTATTCTTTATTTATTTCATTTCGATTTTTCCCTCTTCCTCTATCCCTATCCTCTCAGTACAGTGTTTGCATCAATAGAGAACCTTTTCCTCTGTATGAATCTATATTATTCCATTCCAATTTCTTCCCAAAACTTCCCAAGAAAAATCCCGAATTGGATCCAAAATTGACGGGTTAATGTGAGCTTATCCATGCGGTTAGGCACTCTTCAAATAGGAATCCATTTTCTAACTGGCTTTCGTGCTTTGGTGAGTTGTCCGACATCCTTTCGATGACCTATGTTGTGTTGAGGGGATATCTATATGATCCGATCGATTGCATAAGACCCGCGAAAGCAATAGAACAGGGAAAGTATACAGAAACTCAGTGGATTGCAAAGGAACACAGGGAGGTTTATACTAGTTCCCGATGTGAGGTAATACCCTACGTCCAGTTGTGATGTATTCCTTTGAGGATGTGTGTTTGCTTCTATCAGCTTATGCCCTCAGGGGGCGCCCTGCCTCCCTTTATATACTAGGGGACAGGGGTACAAGGTAGGAGTCCCAACCGGATTACGGCCAAGGGATCTCCTCTTAGAGATATAATCTACCCGACTAGGATTGTATATTTCTTATCATACAAGGCAAAGTCTGCCGGGTTTTATCATATCTCTAATTACAAGGCTAGGCCCATCCTTTGTCTGAGTGATCCATATGCTTGTCATGAGGTACCTGGGGCCCATGGCCTCCACAGGGGTGGGCCTGTAGCTTAGAGGATTAGAGCACGTGGCTACGAACCACGGTGTCGGGGGTTCGAATCCCTCCTTGCCCACAGCCTTCCAAAGGGGAAGGGCCTTTACTTTCCCCCTGAGGGTAGGAAAACCATGATCGGGATAGCGGATGTAAAGCTATTGAACTTGGGTATGTTCTTTCCTTTTGTCAAAGTGGAATCATAGAACAGAATGTGATACGATGAGATAAAATGCAATAGAAACAAGGATTGTGAACGGGTTACCTACTCCCAAGGGTCAAAGCAAGCCCTTTAATTCAATTCTTTATTCTTACATTAAAGAATGAATCAAATCTCCCCAAGTAGGATTCGAACCTACGACCCGTCAGTTAGCAGCCAACCACTCTACCACTGAGTTAGTGAGGAACAAGGGGGGATTCGACCTCCTAGAGTTCAACTCCCGCTCTCAACCCATGAACAATATGAGTCCGAAGCTTCTTTCGTAACTCCCGGAATTTTTTCGTAGTGGCTCCGTTCCATGCCTCATCTCATAGGTAAGCCCAGAGTGGCTCTATTTCACTTCCTAGCACTTCCTATCATTTAATATCCATCCCTTTGGTCTTATTGACATAAGAGATGTCATTTATAGTCTATCTCTTTCTATATATGGAAAGTCAAGAAATTCTCATCGAAATATCGAGAAATTGTGCATATAGAAAACTCTAAAGAAAGAAAAAAAGGAGACCCATGCCATGATTTTCAAATCTTTTCTTCTTAGTAGTCTAAGTTTCTCGATGAGGATAATTAATTCAGTCGTTGTGGTCGGACTCTATTATGGGTTTCTGACCACATTCTCCATGGGTCCCTCTTAGATCTTCTTTCTTCAATCTTGGATTAGGGAAGAAGGAGATATTCGTGACTCTTGGTGGTTTCATTATGGGGCAGCTCATGATCTTCATATCAATCTATTATCCACCTCTGCATCTATTCTTTCTTAGCTAAACGGATGGAAGATCCATCCAATTATGTTATATCATGGACTCAAAAAATGGATCTAAATGTGACTGAAATGCACGATCTTCACAGGTATCACTTTTCACGATACCTAAAAGGTGGAATAGCGATTTTCGAACCATTTCCTATAAGAGAAAGGTTTCCATTACGTTGAGAAATGGATTTTATATCAAACTATAGCTATTGCATTAAAGAAGAAAAGAAACTAATAGAAGTCGAAGACGGGGAATGGTAGTGAATAGAGAGAAAGATTCTTTTGGCTTTCTTGTTCCTGAAAATATTCTATCTAGCTCCTAGATGCCGTAGAAAATTGAGAATTTTCATGTCTTTCAATTCTCGTACTCGTAATTGGAAAGTTACGGAAGGAGATCCATCATTTTGCAATGAAAACTACATAAAAAACTCTGGACAATTTCGAAATTAGGCCAAGCGTCTTAATACATATGCAAAAAAATTCATTATTGGCCCACCATTGATTAGAAGATTTAACTTGTATAAATCGCTATTGGTTTGATACGAATAATGGCAGTTGTTTCAGTATGTTAAGGATACAGATGTATCCACAATTCATTTAGAGTTACTTAATAGCCTATTTCTTATACCATATCTCTATCCTATGAAATTCTCGAGCCGAAAGATGGATGCATATGCTATGTTTCATTTTGCTAAATGATATCAATTTCGTAAATTGTATATAGCAATAAATAAATCAGCAGAATTCTTTTATTTTAGATGGAAGAAAAGTTTGTTCTATCTAAAATAAAAGAATGTACCCATCTATTCAAATCCAATTTGCATCGATAAAATAAATCCAAATTCCAGTAGTATATGAATAATTGCAAATTTTTGTGTGTATGAGATTAGAATAACTTCAAAATAACTGACATAATTTTTTATTTTTCCTGATCAGAAAAATACATGAAAAAGAAAGGAGGTAGAAAATTTTTTGTATTTATGGTTAAAGAAGAAAAAGAAGAAAACAGGGGTTTTGTTGAATTTCAGGTATTCAGTTTCACCAATAAGATACGGAGACTTGCTTCACATTTGGAATTACATAAAAAAGATTATTCATCGGAAAGAGGTCTCCAAAGACTTTTGGGAAAACATCAACGTTTGCTGGCTTATTTGGTAAAGAAAAATAGAATACGTTATAAGAAATTAATTAGTCAGTTGGATATTAGGGAGCGGTAATTTCATCGTTCGAATTTTTTTTCTTATTTTATTAGTAGTCTTATAGTAGTCTTAGATATTTCATTTTGATGAGCCTCGTTTTGAGGAATTGATGGAATAATCCATTTTCATGGAATAATGAATTAAGGAAGAAAGGATATGAGTCTACCGCTTACAAGAAAAGATCTCATGATAGTCAATATGGGCCTGCACCACCTATCAATGCATGGTGTTCTTCGACCGATCGTTACTCTCGATGGTGAAGATGTTATTGATTGTGAACCCCATATTAGGCTATTTACACAAAGGAATGGAAAAAATTGGTGAATAGGAAAGCTACTTAGGCAGGAGATAGGAAAATTCCTTAAGAAAGAAAAAAGAGTAAGAACACAGATACATAACATAAAAAAAAAGAATAAATAAGACAAAATTCACCCTCTGTGGGTGCCATGAGCCCCGGGTACCTCATGACAAGCATATGGGCCACTCGGATAGAGGATGGGCCTAGCCTTGTAATTAGAGATATAGCTAAATTCGGCAGACTTCGCCTTGTATAGAAAGGAATATACAGTCCTAGTCGGGTGCGTTATATCTCTAAGGGGAGATCTCCTAGTCGTAATCCGATGGGGACTCCTACCTTGTAACCCTGTCCCCCAGTATATAAGGGGAGGCAGGGCGCCCCATGAGGGCATGCAGAAGACAGAAGAGCTCATAGAAGCACACGGCCATACAGTTCATCAGAACTACCACCGTATATCCTCAAAGGAATACATACAAACTGGACGTAGGGTATTACCTCACATCGAGGGCCTGAACCAGTATAAAATTTCCTTGTGTTCCTTTGCAATCCACCGAGTTTCCATCCGCCGAGTAGCCCCATATATTTATTGCCGGTGTAAAACATCGACAGTTGGCGCGCCAGGTAGGGGATTCGGCGCGATCTACATCTACAAGCTCGATGGATCCAGCAACCGAAGTCGACGGCGGCAAACTCCCCCCCGGAGATACAATCGCATTCAGAAGCCTTGACTTCGTCGCCGACCAGATCGGCAATCTCACCCCGGCCGACACGGACCCGATCCAACCGGCCGAGGAACCAGCTGACTCCGCGCCAGTCGGCCCACACAACGCTGCGGCAATCTTCGACGACATGCTGCGGCGATCTCCAATACGCCCGAGTCTAGGGACAACTCTTCCTTCCAGTGTTCGACTCGGACTCGGTTCTGAGCCAGCCGAGATCGGGCCGAGAAGGGAAGAGATCGTCAACTTCCCGTTCGGACTCGGTGACGCCGTGGATATCTACAATCTACATCCGACACGGCAAACCCGATCCCCTGGAGTTCGACTCGGATACGGCCCCGAGCCGCTCGAGGTCGGATCTAGGGAGGTCGGAGTTACACTCACCCCCATCAACTATTCCGACTACGACTCTCAGTCGGACTACGACTCCCAGTCGGATTTCGGCTCCAAGTCGGATACCAGCTCGGCAAGCTTCTCTCCGCCACGAGAAATCTTCATGGCATCCAAAGGCTCTACTCCTACTCAGGAATCACGCCGACTACGCGAACAACAAGAGGAGGAGGCCTGCCGACTACGAAAACAGGAGGAAGAAGCAAGACGCCTGCACGCCCGCAACGACGATCTACGCAGGGCTGGGCGAACCTCTCAGCAACAAACCCTCCAAACCCGAGTCGGTGACCACGATGTCTTCGTTACTCCACAACAGAACATCGTGGCCGCCGCAACCCTACTGGACACGGTCCAACTTGGGCCTGATCACCAGGCCACCCCGACGATCGCAAGGATAAAAGCCATGCTTACCGCTGCTGCATGTCAGCAGCACCAACAGTCGGGAGATACCCTCATACCGACCAATCGGTCAACTTCCCCAACGGCAGTCTCATCCACCTCAAAGCGACGTCGAGCGGCCGGCTCTAGTCGGCAGCACGCGGAGTCAAGCCAGATGTCACTCGGCAACCACAACAACCGGCAACGTCGAAGCGACCGTCGGGACAACCAGGACCTCCGAGACCGACTGCGGCGCGACCTTCAGCAAGACATTAATGCTCGGCGCCGCAAACGAGAAGAAGACGAGCAACGCCAACTGGAAGACGAGAACGAGCAATTCGGCCTCCACTACGAGCGGTTTCGCCGCCATAGTCGAGGTCGGAGTCCTCATGAAGACGAAGGAGTACCGGCCTTCACTCAGGAGCTACAACAAGTCGACTGGCCGTCAAGTTTCAAGCCTACAGGCATCAACAAATACGATGGCAAGACTAATCCCGAGTCTTGGCTCACGGTCTACACTCTGGCGATTCGAGCAGCTGGGGGAAATCAGAAAGTCATGGCTAACTACCTCCCAGTCGCTTTAGCCGACTCAGCGAGGACATGGCTAGTAGGACTTCCCAAGCAATCAATCGACTCCTGGGGAGAACTCCGGAAACGCTTCATCGCCAACTTCCAGGAACATACGAGAGGCCATCTTCCGAGTACGACTTATATCAGTTGCATCAAAGGAAGAACGAGTCTCTTCGTGACTTCATCAAGAGGTTTTCTGAGAAGAAGAACTCAATCCCAAACGTCAAGGATGAGGTCGTCATCGCCGCCTTTCGAAAAGGAGTCAAAGACACCTCGTTCATCGACAAATTCACGCGGAAGCCTCCCAACTCTGTCAAGGCCCTATTCGACATGGCAAACAAGTACGCCGACTCGGCCCACGCTGTTGCCGAGACCCTCGATGACAAGTCACCCTGACAGAAGAAACGGGACGACACCGACAACGCGGTCCCGACTAAAGCTGGGAATCGCAAACGCAAGTCAGACGGCTCCATTGTGGCAGTCGGTCACAACCGCCGTCGACCTTCAACAACTGAGGATTATCAGAACAACAAGTGACATGCTCGGGGGCTCACAAGCTCAAACACGAGGATGGCATCCCCACTCCCAAATACCGAACAGCTAAGTCGCTTTCTGATAAACATCTCCTCACTCGGCCTTGCTAGTGCCACAGCCGCTTACACCTAATAGGTGTATAAGCTGCGCATTTACTTTTTTCCGTTTTTGCTCTTAAATGATTACAAAAGTACTCGAGTAGCATAAATCTCGATCCGTGAAACTCTGCTCCATGTAAGACGAACTCAAGTCACCCAAAACGCGTGCCTGGGAAAGAGCCATGAGCCAACTCCCGACGCTAGGGGGCTATGACTAGTCGGGCAGAGTGCTTAAACGTAAGGGGTCAACTACTCGAGGAAATTAATATCAAAAAGAGAAAGAACACGTATTTACATACATTGTAAAATATATTTTATTCGGGTGATTATTTCCATCATCAGATGCTACTCATCCGATATTTTTATATTGCAGGCCCAGCTCCGGATATGCGTGACAGGAACTCAGGGCTTCGAGCCTATCTCCTACGCTCGGGGGCTGGACAAGTCTGCCGAAATACACTCGGGATGCTCCATGAGGGCTACTTACCGAGTACTTGCGCCAGTCGGGACGTCATCTTCCCCGACTACGCTCCATGGGAGCTAACAATCGGCCCCCGGCGCCAGTCGGGGATGTGTACCACTCGGCTAAGTAGGGTACGCCCCATGAGGGTCGCCAGCCGAATCCTATGCTAATGCTAGGTTCGGGTACCTTATTTGGCCGCAACTCTGTCAGGTTGGGTACGCCCCATGAGGGTCGCCAGCCGAATCCTATGCTAATGCAAGATTCGGGTGCCTAGCTTGGCTATAACTCTGTTGGATAGGGTACGCCCCATGAGGGTCACCAGCCGAACCCTCTGCTAATGCAAGGTTCGGGTACCTTGTTCGGCTTTTCCCAAGTCAGAGAAGACTTACATCGTCAAAGCGCATCCGGAGTTCTCATGCACTGCGTCACACCTGAGGAGGGCAAGCAGATCCTGCAACATACCTACTCGGGTACATGTGGCAACCAGTTTGCATCCAGAACGTAAGTCGGAAAGGCTTGCGAATAAGAATTTCTCTGGCTGATTGCGGTTACCAACACCAAAAAACTCATCCTGACATGCGATGGATGATACTTCCCTAGAGCTATGCTGGGTAGGTTGGTTCAGGCCGACTTACTTGGTAATAGCCACCAAGACATGAGTTCCTACAGTAGCATGCTCCATGTGGGCCGCCCGCAGGCTGAGTTGAAATTATAGCGCTGGTGCTACCCACAGGAACCGATGAGGTAAACAGATATGCTTCATGAGAGCCTTATTGCTAAACATATATGTTTGGGTATTTGTCTTATCCACCAGGTCTCGAGGATACATCCTTACAGGGATCACAAGCTGGTCTTCATTAAAATTGGAGATGCAGGTATCTCTCTCGAGTACACCTAACCACGTAATGGATTTATTTTTCATACAGTGGTACTCGGCCTACATGCGTGGCCACCAGTTGCCATGAGCAGCATTATTCCCGCTGACATGACGCGGATGAGTCTAACTTTCGAATAGTACACTACTCGGGAGAGACTATAAAATTCTCATTCCCGCTGACATGACGCGGATGAGTCTAACCTTCGAGTAGTGCACTACTCGGGAAAGACTATAAACAATCTTCCAGCTGACGAGCTGAAGAGTCTAACTTCCGAATGGGACGCCACTCGGAAAAGACTATAAACACCCCCTTTCCAGCTGACATGACGCTGAAGAGTCCCATATACGAGTAGCATCCTACTCGGCAAGACTATAAACGCACATTCCGACTGACATGAAGTCGAAGAGTCCTATATACGAGTAGTTCCCTACTCGGCAAGACTATAAATCATATTCCGGTTGACATGATACCGAAGAGTCTCATATACCAGTAGTAATCTACTCGGGAAAGACTACAAGGTTAAAGATCTTTGACTTCATGTTTAATTGTTTTCACAATTAAGCACAAAGTCGGGGGCTACACCTAATAGGTGCGCCTATTCGGCGCACACTATTCCAACATCTACATCGAGACCTTCATAGCCTCGCTGCCAGCTGACATGAAGCAGGACTCGGGAGAAGCAGCACTCAGACAAAGAGTACTCGGGAGCAATGCACTCGGGAAGACTTCACCGTGGAGGATGAGCACTTGGCATCAGCTGTGACTCAACTATGAAGGTCTCGGGGGCTACTGTGGGTGCCATGAGCCCCGGGTACCTCATGACAAGCATATGGGCCACTCGGATAGAGGATGGGCCTAGCCTTGTAATTAGAGATATAGCTAAATTCGGCAGACTTCGCCTTGTATAGAAAGGAATATACAGTCCTAGTCGGGTGCGTTATATCTCTAAGGGGAGATCTCCTAGTCGTAATCCGATGGGACTCCTACCTTGTAACCCTGTCCCCCAGTATATAAGGGGAGGCAGGGCGCCCCATGAGGGCATGCAGAAGACAGAAGAGCTCATAGAAGCACACGGCCATACAGTTCATCAGAACTACCACCGTATATCCTCAAAGGAATACATACAAACTGGACGTAGGGTATTACCTCACATCGAGGGCCTGAACCAGTATAAAATTTCCTTGTGTTCCTTTGCAATCCACCGAGTTTCCATCCGCCGAGTAGCCCCATATATTTATTGCCGGTGTAAAACATCGACAGTTGGCGCGCCAGGTAGGGGATTCGGCGCGATCTACATCTACAAGCTCGATGGATCCAGCAACCGAAGTCGACGGCGGCAAACTCCCCCCCGGAGATACAATCGCATTCAGAAGCCTTGACTTCGTCGCCGACCAGATCGGCAATCTCACCCCGGCCGACACGGACCCGATCCAACCGGCCGAGGAACCAGCTGACTCCGCGCCAGTCGGCCCACACAACGCTGCGGCAATCTTCGACGACATGCTGCGGCGATCTCCAATACGCCCGAGTCTAGGGACAACTCTTCCTTCCAGTGTTCGACTCGGACTCGGTTCTGAGCCAGCCGAGATCGGGCCGAGAAGGGAAGAATCGTCAACTTCCCGTTCGGACTCGGTGACGCCGTGGATATCTACAATCTACATCCGACACGGCAAACCGATCCCCTGGAGTTCGACTCGGATACGGCCCCGAGCCGCTCGAGTCGGATCTAGGGAGTCGGAGTTACACTCACCCCCATCAACTATTCCGACTACGACTCTCAGTCGGACTACGACTCCCAGTCGGATTTCGGCTCCAAGTCGGATACCAGCTCGGCAAGCTTCTCTCCGCCACGAGAATCTTCATGGCATCCAAAGGCTCTACTCCTACTCAGGAATCACGCCGACTACCGAACAACAAGAGGAGGAGGCCTGCCGACTACGAAAACAGGAGGAAGAAGCAAGACGCCTGCACGCCCGCAACGACGATCTACGCAGGGCTGGGCGAACCTCTCAGCAACAAACCCTCCAAACCCGAGTCGGTGACCACGATGTCTTCGTTACTCCACAACAGAACATCGTGGCCGCCGCAACCCTACTGGACACGTCCAACTTGGGCCTGATCACCAGGCCACCCCGACGATCGCAAGGATAAAAGCCATGCTTACCGCTGCTGCATGTCAGCAGCACCAACAGTCGGAGATACCCTCATACCGACCAATCGGTCAACTTCCCCAACGGCAGTCTCATCCACCTCAAAGCGACGTCGGAGCGGCCGGCTCTAGTCGGCAGCACGCGGAGTCAAGCCAGATGTCACTCGGCAACCACAACAACCAGCAACGTCGAAGCGACCGTCGGGACAACCAGGACCTCCGAGACGACTGCGGCGCGACCTTCAGCAAGACATTAATGCTCGGCGCCGCAAACGAGAAGAAGACGAGCAACGCCAACTGGAAACGAGAACGAGCAATTCGGCCTCCACTACGAGCGGTTTCGCCGCCATAGTCGAGGTCGGAGTCCTCATGAAGACGAAGGAGTACCGGCCCTTCACTCAGGAGCTACAACAAGTCGACTGGCCGTCAAGTTTCAAGCCTACAGGCATCAACAAATACGATGGCAAGACTAATCCCGAGTCTTGGCTCACGGTCTACACTCTGGCGATTCGAGCAGCTGGGGGAAATCAGAAAAGTCATGGCTAACTACCTCCCAGTCGCTTAGCCGACTCAGCGAGGACATGGCTAGTAGGACTTCCCAAGCAATCAATCGACTCCTGGGAGAAACTCCGGAAACGCTTCATCGCCAACTTCCAGGAACATACGAGAGGCCATCTTCCGAGTACGACTTATATCAGTTGCATCAAAGGAAGAACGAGTCTCTTCGTGACTTCATCAAGAGGTTTCTGAGAAGAAGAACTCAATCCCAAACGTCAAGGATGAGGTCGTCATCGCCGCCTTCGAAAAGGAGTCAAAGACACCTCGTTCAATCGACAAATTCACGCGGAAGCCTCCCAACTCTGTCAAGGCCCTATTCGACATGGCAAACAAGTACGCCGACTCGGCCCACGCTGTTGCCGAGACCCTCGATGACAAGTCACCCTGACAGAAGAAACGGGACGACACCGACAACGCGGTCCCGACTAAAGCTGGGAATCGCAAACGCAAGTCAGACGGCTCCATTGTGCAGTCGGTCACAACCGCCGTCGACCTTCAACAACTGAGGATTATCAGAACAACAAGTGACATGCTCGGGGCTCACAAGCTCAAACACGAGGATGCATCCCCACTCCCAAATACCGAACAGCTAAGTCGCTTTCTGATAAACATCTCCTCACTCGGCCTTGCTAGTGCCACAGCCGCTTACACCTAATAGGTGTATAAGCTGCGCATTTACTTTTTTCCCTTTTTGCTCTTAAAATGATTACAAAAGTACTCGAGTAGCATAAATCTCGATCCGTGAAACTCTGCTCCATGTAAGACGAACTCAAGTCACCCAAAACGCGTGCCTGGGAAAGAGCCATGAGCCAACTCCCGACGCTAGGGGCTATGACTAGTCGGGCAGAGTGCTTAAACGTAAGGGGTCAACTACTCGAGAAATTAATATCAAAAAGAGAAAGAACACGTATTTACAATACATTGTAAAATATATTTATTCGGGTGATTATTTCCATCATCAGATGCTACTCATCCGATATTTTTATATTGCAGGCCCAGCTCCGGATATGCGTGACAGGAACTCAGGGCTTCGAGCCTATCTCCTACGCTCGGGGGCTGGACAAGTCTGCCGAAATACACTCGGGATGCTCCATGAGGCTACTTACCGAGTACTTGCGCCAGTCGGACGTCATCTTCCCCCGACTACGCTCCATGGGAGCTAACAATCGGCCCCCGGCGCCAGTCGCGGGATGTGTACCACTCGGCTAAGTAGGCGTACGCCCCATGAGGGTCGCCAGCCGAATCCTATGCTAATGCTAGGTTCGGGTACCTTATTTGGCCGCAACTCTGTCAGGTTGGGTACGCCCCATGAGCGTCGCCAGCCGAATCCTATTGCTAATGCAAGATTCGGGTGCCTAGCTTGGCTATAACTCTGTTGGATAGGGTACGCCCCATGAGGGTCACCAGCCGAACCCTCTGCTAATGCAAGGTTCGGGTACCTTGTTCGGCTTTTCCCAAGTCAGAGAAGACTTACATCGTCAAAGCGCCATCCGGAGTTCTCATGCACTGCGTCACACCTGAGGAGGGCAAGCAGATCCTGCAACATACCTACTCGGGTACATTGTGGCAACCAGTTTGCATCCAGAACGTAAGTCGGAAAGGCTGCGAATAAGAATTTCTCTGGCTGATTGCGGTTACCAACACCCAAAAAACTCATCCTGACATGCGATGGATGATACTTCCCTAGAGCTATGCTGGGTTAGGTTGGTTCAGGCCGACTTACTTGGTAATAGCCACCAAGACATGAGTTCCTACAGTAGCATGCTCCATGTGGGCCGCCCGCAGGCTGAGTTGAAAATTATAGCGCTGGTGCTACCCACAAGGAACCGATGAGGTAAACAGATATGCTTCATGAGAGCCTTATTGCTAAACATATATGTTTGGGGTATTTGTCTTATCCACCAGGTCTCGAGGATACATCCTTACAGGGATCACAAGCTGGTCTTCATTAAAATTGGAGATGCAGGTATCTTCTTCGAGTACACCTAACCACGTAATGGATTTATTTTTCATACAGTGTACTCGCCTACATGCGTGGCCACCAGTTGCCATGAGCAGCATTATTCCCGCTGACATGACGCGGATGAGTCTAACTTTCGAATAGTACACTACTCGGGAGACTATAAAATTCTCATTCCCGCTGACATGACGCGGATGAGTCTAACCTTCGAGTAGTGCACTACTCGGGAAAGAACTATAAACAATCTTCCAGCTGACGAGCTGAAGAGTCTAACTTCCGAATGGACGCCACTCGGAAAAAGACTATAAACACCCCCTTTCCAGCTGACATGACGTTTGAAGAGTCCCATATACGAGTAGCATCACTCGGCAAGACTATAAACGCACATTCCGACTGACATGAAGTCGAAGAGTCCTATATACGAGTAGTTCCCTACTCGGGCAAGACTATAAATCATATTCCGGTTGACATGATACCGAAGAGTCTCATATACCAGTAGTAATCTACTCGGGAAAGACTACAAGGTTAAAGATCTTTGACTTCATGTTTAATTGTTTTCACAATTAAGCACAAAGTCGGGGGCTACACCTAATAGGTGCGCCCTATTCGGCGCACACTATTCAACATCTAC
Organism: Oryza meyeriana var. granulata; assembly: GCA_003991445.1. Taxonomy (NCBI): domain Eukaryota; kingdom Viridiplantae; phylum Streptophyta; class Magnoliopsida; order Poales; family Poaceae; genus Oryza; species Oryza meyeriana. The sequence continues at coordinate 37,921 of RYFJ01001409.1, forward strand.
ATCGAGACCTTCATAGCCTCGCTGCCAGCTGACATGAAGCAGGACTCGGGAGAAGCAGCACTCAGACAAAGAGTACTCGGGAGCAATGCACTCGGAAGACTTCACCGTGGAGGATGAGCACTTGGATCAGCTGTGACTCAACTATGAAGGTCTCGGGGCTACTGTGGGTCCATGAGCCCCGGGTACCTCATGACAAGCATATGGGCCACTCGGATAGAGGATGGGCCTAGCCCTGTAATTAGAGATATAGCTAAATTCGGCAGACTTCGCCTTGTATAGAAAGAATATACAGTCCTAGTCGGTGCGTTATATCTCTAAGGGGCAGATCTCCTAGTCGTAATCCGATGGGCGACTCCTACCTTGTTAACCCGTGTCCCCCAAGTATATAAGGGAGGCAGGGGCGCCCCATGAGGGCATGCAGAAGACAGAAGAGCTCATAGAAGCACACGGCCATACAGTTCATCAGAACTACCACCGTATATCCTCAAAGGAATACATACAAACTGGACGTAGGGTATTACCTCACATCGAGGGCCTGAACCAGTATAAAATTTCCTTGTGTTCCTTTGCAATCCACCGAGTTTCCATCCGCCGAGTAGCCCCATATATTTATTGCCGGTGTAAAACATCGACACCCTCCCCCTACATATTTAATTTCTTCTCCTATACAAAAACTAGCAAGACCCACTCCATTGGTAATTCCATCAATGACACCCTTGTCGAAAAAACTGCTTAGTTCAGTTAATCCTCTCAAACCCAAGGTAAAGGTCCTAGTATAGAAAATATCTATATAACCATGATTATATGACCAACTATATGTTTTTTTAGTTGATGGAAAAAATAGTTTTTTAGACCCCCTTTTTTACTAAAGATTTTATTAATCCGAATCTGAAAAAAAAAGAGTAAGCGGATCCATAAAAGATATATGCTATGAATAGACCAAAAATAGCTAGACTTAGAGAAGAAATTGCATTAGTGATAAATTCATATGAATTTATGGAAGAATTAGAACTTTCTTGAAAAAAGTTTATTGAGGAGTTAGCCACTTTGATAATATGGTGTAATTCCCCTATTTCATTTTCAAAATGGATTCCTATAGATCCAACGAGCAAAGTACAAAGCGAAGTTATAAAGAAGAGGAAATAGCATAGTATTCCGGTTCATGAGGATAAACAAAAGTGTTTTTTAGCCCCCAAGAAGTACTAAAGGATCCTATCCTATTTCCTGTATTAACATGAATTTGGATATATTTTGTGAAAAAAAGAAACTCCCACTCTTCGTGTTGATAAAACGAAATCTCTATGACTCCTTGTAGATATCCTTTTCCCCATAACGATATTGAATACAATGAATCCTCTTTAGTACTACTGTAATTTGAAAATTTACACGCAAAACCATCAAAAGTAAGTAAATATATCCGAAACATATAAAACGCAATTAATCCACAGTAAAAAGAAGATATTATTCCAAAAAGGGTGAAACTATAACCAACTATTACTAAGGATTTCATCTTTGGACCTAAAGCAACAAGAGTGGAATACCACACACAGACAAAGTGTACCCCATAAGACAAGTTCTTGAAAATGGAAAATGTATTTTCATAAACCACCCATAAGAACCATATTCTGACTTTTATCTGGTGGAATATCCAACAAGAGGTTCCATTGAATGAATAACAGATCCGGATCCCAGAACAATAAAGCTTTTCGAATAAGCATGAGTGATCAAATGGAATAAGCAGCTTGATAAGACCTATACCTAAGCTAACATCGTATAACCCAATTGAGACATTGTAGAATAGGCTAAGCTTCTTTTAATATCTCTCTAAGCAAGACTAATAGTGCGCTCCTAAGAAGAGTGTATTGTACCTATTAAAGAAATGAAACTCATTATCAAATATAGGATATGAAAAGAGAAGAAGTCAAGCTATAAGAAAAATCCCATAGCAACCATAGTTGCAGCTGTTGTATATAGAGCTGAAATGGGGTGGGTCCTTCCATAGCATCGGGTAACCATACGTGAAGAGGAATTGTGGTCCCGATTCGCAACTGCACCAAGGAATAATAAAAAAAACACACAAAATAGTAAGCAAGGAGTTAATCCCATTATTAGGAATCCAGTTATTAACATTTTAAACAATCCCGAAACTCTAAACTACCTGCATCCAAAAAAACCTAAAATTCTAATAACAGACCAAAATCCCCTACACGATTAGTTACAAGCTTTTTGACAAGCCATCGCTACAATTGGCCGTTTTGAAACAAATCCTATCATAAATAAGACACATCCCAAAGCTCCAAAAAACATAATTTGTATCAAATTGGAACTAGTAACCAAACCCAACATGGTAATAGTATTGAAAAAGCTTATATAAACAAAATCTCAAATATCCCTCATCGTGAGACATATAATCAGTCACTATAAATAAGACCAGGATTCCTTACAGTAGTAATTAGTATTAATATAATAGAAGTAAGCAGGTCGATTAAGTATCCAAATTCTAAGGAAAAATCATTATTGACGGTCCAACACCATAGAGATTGATTGATAGAACTTCCATTTATTATTGAATAAGACAAGTGAACTGAGAATACCATAGCTATACTTAAAAGTAAAACACATAGGAAAAATCCATATGCGACGAAGAAATTTTTGTTACTATCGGAATAAGAAAAGTCCCAAACCCCATTGACATAATAACTGGAAGTGGGAGAAGAGGGATTACCCATGCATATTGATATGTATTTCCATAAGAAAAGAAATTGCAATTTTTTACTTGAAATTTATACTTCAATTTTATAGATAAATTGAAAAAAAGTTTCCGATTCACCAAACTAATTCTTATCAATTTCTGAAGGAAAAAAAGAAAAAAAATACTTGAATTCTTAATTTTTCAAAAATTTTCTCATTGAAACAAATAAAAAATAAGAATAGGTTTAGTTGGTTAAATTCGAAAAGTTAATGAAATAACTTCGTTACCTAGTTATTTACCTAAAGAAGGACATTTATTAAATACAAAAAAAGATTGAATCATTTTACTTTAATATTTTTTCTATTAAAATAAAGTAGCTCCCCTGTTCCGTAACTCAAATTGATTGAATTCCAATTAAAACCTATGTTTATAGGAAATTCTCGAATATTCCTTACTTCATATAGAAATGAAATCCTAATGACTCGAATTACCTAATTTTTCGAATGTCTTGTTTAAGAGACTAAGTTTTTTTTTTTTGATTGGAATTCAATTATGGAATAACATTCTGAACTTAATTAACTATTTTAATTTTCCCTTCCTTTTATCTTCCCATCTTATATGGGGGATAGGCCCCCATACCTTATATCTGTATATGGAGTATACTTGATATATAAATTGATTTAAATAGAAAACATTTGTATATATTCTATATTATTAAAACAAAGTCTAAAAAATATATATAATATGCTAAAAAACTCTTGTCTTATCTGCATTAGACAAAATGAAGTAAAAAAGAATTCAGAATTTCAATATCTTTTAGTATCTAAATATAAATACTAAGAAAAAGAAGAAAGATGGATTGATTTGCAGCAATAGATGTCTTTCACATACAACTAGGAAAAAGTAATCTCCTTTTTGAATGCAATTCCAATCAAACGTACTTCGGATGTCAAAAAGCTATTCATAAAAATCTTTGGAAGAAAAAGTCTTTTTTTTCCATAGTACAAGCTTATTCTTTAGCAAAATCAAGATCATTTTCTGGCGTCAGCGAGCATCCAAAACCAAAGGGGTTTTTCTCGGCAACAAACAAACAAATAATATGGTTTTGGGATAATATGAATTGACCTATCCCAAAAAAATTCCAATTATTTAATATGAATAATTAGGATTAATTAATGAATGTACTTTTATGTGTCAAATTTCTTGGTAACAATATTCTTAGAACTAACCTCTCTGATATATAGAACAAAGGTTTTTGGCATAACTGTGGCCTAAATATTCTTTCCTATCAATGAACTTTTCGTAATAGAATCCGTATAATAAATCAAAAATCAAGGATTCTATTATGAAAAGCTAGAGTATTCCTGCAATAAGACTTACAACTTCTACCTATCTTATCCTAAATTCACAAAAAAATTAGTTCTATATTGCAACTGAGAAAAAACTGTTCCAACTCTTTCAAACTTTGTTTCTATTGCGGCAAAGCAAGAGTTTTTTCTTAAAAATTTGCAAGGATACTACCAAACGAAGTCTATTTTAATGAAGATTCTAATATCCTAAATTCTATGGACTCTTCCAATCTCGACGATTCCCGAGAAAATAACTAATATTCTTTTAAGTTACCTGTTATTTCAACTTTGCCGCCATGGTGAAATTGGTAGACACGCTCCTCTTAGGAAGCAGTGCTCAAGCATCTCGGTTCGAGTCCGAGTGGCGGCAGGCTCGAAAAAGAATACAATAGATTATAAAATGGATTCAATTCGAAATTTCCAATTTTGTAATGGGACCTTCTACTTATGCTATTTGCAACTTTAGAAAAATATACTTACTCATATTTCTTTCTCAACAATTTCAATTGTGATTACGATTCTTTTGATAACCTTATTAGTTCATGAGCTTGGGGGATTACGTGATTCATCAGAAAAAGGAATGATAGCTAACTTTTTTCTTATATAACAGGATTTTTAGTTTCTCGTTGTGGCTTCTTCAGGACATTTCCATTAAGTAATTTATGAAGTCATTGTGTCAATGTTTACACCGGCAATAATGAATATAGGGTGCTCGTTCGGATCAAAAGTTGTGGATTGCAAAGGAATACGGGGAAGTTATACTAGTTTAGGCCCTCGATGTGAGGTAATACCCTACGTCTAGTTGTGGTGTATTCCTTTGAGGATGTATGTTCGCTTTCTATGAGCTATGTGTTCTGCCCTCAGGGGGGCGCCCTGCCTCCCCTAAGTATACTGGGATAGGGGTACAAGATTAGGATTCCCAGCCAGATATAGAGCAAGGATCTCCTCTTAGAGATATAACCTATCCGACTAGGACTGTATATTCCTTATCGTACAAGGCAAAGTCTGCCGGGTTCTATTATATCTCTAATTACAAGGCTAGGCCCATCCTCTATCCGAGTTGCCCATATGCTTGTGATGAGGTACCCGGGGCCCATGGCCTCCACAGTAGCCCTTGAGACCTTCATAGTTGAGTCACAGCTGATGCCGAGTGCTCATCCTCCACGGTGAAGATTGCACGAGTGCATTGCTCCCGAGTACTCTTTGTCCGAGTGCCTTTCTTCCCACCGTTCTGCTTCATGTCAGCTAGCAGCGAGGATATGAAGGGCTCCATGCAGAAGTTTGAATAGTGTGCACCGAATAGGTGCACCTAATAGGTGTAGCCCCCCGACTTTGTGCTTAATTGTGAAAACAATTAAACATAAAGTCTAAGATCTTTAACCTTGTAGTCTTTCCCAAGTAGTATACTACTGGTATATGAGACTCTTCGGTATCACGTCAACCGAAAATAATTTATAGTCTTTCCCAAGTAGCATGTCACTTGGAAATTAGACTCTTTAGCTTCATGTTAGCTGAAAAAGGTGTTTATAGTCTTGTCCCGAGTGGCGTCCCACTCGAAGTTAGACTCTTCAGTGTCATGTCGGCTAGAAAGAAATATTTGCTCATGGCAAATGTTGCCCCAAGCATGTAGCCGAGTACCACTTTATGAAATTTAATCCATTATGTGTCAGTGTACTTGAGAGATACCTGCATCCCTATTTTAATGAAGACCAGCCTTGTGATTCCTTATAAGGATATATCCTCAATACCTGGTAGATAATACAGATACCCGAACACATATGTTCAGCAATTAGGCCTTCATGAAGCATATCTGATTACCTCATCGGTTCCTGTTGGTAGTACCAGCACTGTGATTTTAACATAGCCAGTGAGCAGCCCACATTGAGCGTGCTACTGTAGAAACTCATATCTTGGTGGACCAGTACCGACTTTGTAAACCCAAGCCCATGAATCCGTACAGGCTCTATAAAAGGTGGGAGAGAGAGAAAAGATTCTCTCATCTTCTCTAATCCTCATTCGTTTCATTTCTAGCTTCCGCTCCGAAATTTCCCCTCCCGCCTCACTAGGGTTCGCCATTGCTCGCTCTTCCCCATTGAAACTCGAGCGATCCTGCTTCCCTTCGTCCATTCCAAGCCCCTTGTGACTTTTCCCTCAAATCTTCTTGCTCTTAACCATGCCAAGGCTTCAGATTCTTGGAGGCGTCGGATGAGGTCTAGCTGACTTCGGATTGTGGGCTTACTAAGCTGAAGCATCGGAGAGATTGTTGCGACTACAAAGCCGTGATGTCATCAATTGGCATCTAGCTGAAGGTGAATCGTTCCAGGCCCCAGCCGGTGAGACTATTGTTTTCTCCTCTTTTTTGACCAGGGTCTTCTCTCTTCCGTCTTCTGACTTTCTCCGCTAGCTCTTGCCTTACTATGAACTGAGTTCTGTGAATCTGAATCCCAACTCAATCTTGCAAATTCTATCTTTTGTGACTCTGTGCGAGTGTTTCTGGGTGTGGAACCCCATTTGAATCTTATTGACATCTGTTCCACATCAAGCCCCAGGCCCTCCAAAAGCAGGTCCAGGTGATTGGGGGGACTCGTATCTAGCTTAGGAGTGAGATGAGAAGATGATATCAAGATTCCCTTTGAAGTCTCTGTCTCAAAGGTGATAGGATGTTTTTACTGTTCTGATCTTGAACCAAGCCTCCCCCCTTTTATGGGTTTGCCCCCGACGGTTGTGCCCAACTAGTCATCTTTGCCCAGCTTTGAAGAATGGCCAAGTCTATATATTGATGACAAGATTGACAAGCGAACAGCGCTGGGCTGACTAGTCCATGGGTGCCAGACGTTCTTGACTCGGTGCCTCAGGTCGCTGAAGTTGAGGTATCACTTTGGCTGGGACTACAAGGGCAGGGGTGATCCCAGCCGGGAGTATCCCAACCTGTTGGACAAGCACAAGGTGACGTCCAGTTGGTGGTATTTCTTTGAGGATTGTGTCGATCAATGATCTTCCCACCCCTCAGGGGCACCCTGCCTCCCCTTATATACTGGGGGATAGGGTACAAGGTAGGAGTCCCAGCCGGATACGGCCAAGGGATCTCCTCTTAGAGATACAATCTACCCGGCTAGGATTGTATATTCTTTATTGTACAAGGCAAAGTCTACCGGGTGCTACTATATCTCTAATTACATGACTCGGTCCCATCCTCTATCAAGTGCCCATATGCTTGTTGAGTACCGGTGCCCACGGCCTCCACAGTAGCCCTGAGACCTTCATAGTTGAGTCACAGCTGATGCCAAGTGCTCATCCTCCATGGTGAAGATTGCCCGAGTGCGTTGCTCCCGAGTACTCTTTGTCTGAGTGCTTCTTCTTCCCGAGTCCTGCTTCATGTTAGCTGGCAGCGAGGCTATGAAGGGCTTCATGTAGATATATGAATAGTGTGCACCGAATAGGCGTACCTATTAGGTGTAGCCCCTGACTTTGTGCTTAATTGTGAAGACAATTAAACATAAAGTCAAAGATCTTTAACCTTGTAGTCTTTCCCAAGTAGTATACTACTGGTACATGAGACTCTTCGGTATCATGTCAACCGGAATATGATTTATAGTCTTGCCAAGTAGCATGCCACTCGTATATGGGACTCTTCAGCTTCATGTCAGCTGGAAAGGGGGTTTATAGTCTTTCCCGAGTGGCGTCCCACTAGGAAGTTAGACTCCTCAGCATCATGTCAGCTAGAAAGAAGGTTTATAGTCTCTCCCGAGTAGTGTACTACTCGAAAGTTAGACTCTTCAGCGTCATGTCAGCTGGAATAACATTGCTCATGGCAACTGTCGGCCAAGCATGTAGGCCGAGTACCACTTTATGAAATTAAATCCATTGCGCGGTTAGGTGTACTCGAGAAAGATACCTGCATCCCCAATTTTAATGAAGACCAGCTTATGATCCTTATAAGGATATATCCTCGATAACTGGTGGATAAGACAGATACCCAAACACATGTGTTTAGCAATTAGGCCTTCATGAAGCATATCTGTTTACCTCATCGGTTCCTGTTGGTAGCATCAGCACTGCGATTTTAACCCAGCCTGCTAATGGCCCATATTGAGCGTGCTACTGTAGAAGCTCATATCTTGGTGGCCCAACACCGACCTTGCGAGCCCAAGCCCACAAGTCGGAAATGGCTCTATAAAAGGCAGGAAGAGAGAGAAAAAATTCCTTCATCTTCTCCAATCCACCAATCGTTTCATCTTCTGCTTCCGCGCCGAAATTTCACCTCCCTCTCCGCTAGGGTTCGCTATTGCTCGCTCTTCCCCACCAGAACTTGGGCGATTCCGCTCTTCCTTGTCTACTCCAAACCTCCAGCAGCTTTTCCCCCAAATCTTCTCAACCCCAACCATGCCGAGGGCGTCGGATTCAGTGGATGCGTCGGATGATGTCTGGCCGACTTCAGACTACGGGTCGGCGAAGTTGAAGCTTCTGGAGAAGCAGCTGAAGCTGCAGAGCCAGGAGATTATCCACTGGCGTCCGGCTAAAGATGAATCGGCTCCGGACCCCCAGGATGGTGAGACCATTGTTTTTGCCTCTTTCTTCCACCAAGGTCTTTCTCTTCCATCTTCCGAGTTCCTCCGCCAGCTCCTTTCTTTTTATGAGCTCGAGTTGCTGAATTTGAATCCCAACTCGATTCTTCATATCTCCATTTTCATGACCCTTTGTGAGTGCTTCTTGGGTGTGGAACCCCAGCTGAATCTATTCAGGTATTTGTTCCATATCAAGCCCCAACCCTCCAAGAATAAAATCCAAGTAATTGGGGGGGGGGGGGGGGCTGGAGTCCAACTCAGGAATGAGATGAAGAAGATCTATTTAGATATTCCTTTGAAATCTTCTCTCAAAGGCTGACATAAGGAATGGTTTTACTGTTCCGATCTTGAGCCATGCCTTCCCCCTTTTATGGGTTTGCCCCCGGTGATTATCGCCAAGTGGTCGTCTCTGCCAACCTCTGAAGAAATGGGGCAGGTTAACACTCTAGTCGGCCAGATTAGCAAGCTGAAGAAAGCCGGGTTGACTGGTCCATGGGTGGGTAGACGCTTCTTGACTCAGGGCCTCAGGCCGCTAAAGCTGAGGTGCCACTTCGGCTGGGACTACAGGGGCAAAGGTGATCCTAGCCAGGAATTCTCTGACCTGATAGACAAGTATAAGGTGCACGATATCCTGCTGGATTTCTTCGCCAGCGGGGTGGTCGGAACCAAGGACACAGATCGGTCCGTGGCGGCTTACAGTAAGAAAAGGCGGCGCCCGAAGGTAACCTTTGCTGATGTTATCTTGTAGTTCATCTATGGTGAATGCTTGTAGATAGGTGCCTGGATTGGCTCCACAGTGTATAACTTGTATTGTTGAATTGCTTGCAGTCATGTGAGGAGTTTGATGACGACTCCCAAAAATTATCGGCCTAGAAATCGAAGAAGAGGCCGAGAAGTCCTTCTGCTGCCCAGCCCGATTCCAAAAGAGCGAGGAAGAGACCTGTTGTAGATCAGGGCAAGAAGGCGGTTATGAGGCCGAGTACCGCTACTGGGAGTCTGAAGATAAAGGACTCTGCTGGTGCGGCGCCCAGGCCGTTGAGTCCCAGACCGAGACCCATGTAGTCAAGCTCAGCATCATCGAGGCCAACTAGGGTGCCACCGATTACAGGGCCGATTCCAGCGCCGCCAGGCTCAACAACATTGAGCCCAAGAGTGGCGCCGCAGAGTACCCAGGCGCCCCAACTGGCCGCACAAGGAGTGGGGCCAATTAGGATAAAAACGCCGCAGCCGACAGCCACGCCGATTGGCCCGTCGGCTGGCCGTAGCCCACCGCCAGGATCTGGATCTCCTAGGCAGAAGCTTAAGTTCTCCAAGAGATAGGTTGCTCTGGCTCTTCTAAAAATCTTGTTTGTCATGGCAGTGTCTTGAAGTCTGATTCGTTACGCAAGAATTGGGCCGATATTGATCTTAAGGAGACTGCTCCAGCCACTCCCATTGTAGAGCTAGCCCCAGCCGAGCCAGCGCCAGCGAGTACACCTGCTAAGCCGGTGACGGTCCTAGTTGCAGAGACTGAGACGGTCCTGACTGCAGGGCCGCCGACACCGGCCGACCAAGGGGTTGTTGTCGAAGCTGGTGCTCCAGCCCCTGAGCCAGCCCCCGAGGGCCTAGAGGCCGCTGAGTTGAGGGCTGGGACCCCGTCACCATCCTTGTCGCCATCGCCGTCATCGTCGTCGTCGTCGCTGTCTCCTCCTTCGGACAGACTAGACCTCCCTAGGCTCGAAGCTCCTCCCCGCAAGTTCCCACGGACATTCCGCTGGACGCCGCCCAACGGAACTACGAGGAGTTACAAGCATGATGAGGCTGCGGCGGAAAAGGAGCATGAAGACTTGCTTCGTGCCACAATCGCTGCATCCCAGGGGATTTAGGTATGATTTCCGTTGTATTGGAATCTTGGTAGGCTTCCTTGACGCTTGACTCTGCTTTAACCTATTTCTCCCCGAGCAGAAGTTTGTTGATTGCTCGGAGAAGATGCACAAGGTCCTGACCCGGGTTGCCCCCCAGCTCCAAGAATTGGACCAGCTCTAGGCCTTAAAGATCGCATTGGAGGAGCGCCATCAAGGGAGGGAAAAATGGCTGAAGGACGCTGTCACCCAGCTCAGGGACGAGAATTGGGACCAAGCCAAGAAGATGAGAGGTAAGCCTCCAGATACCTCTTCCTAACCAAATCCTCAATATATTTCTCCAGCTGTGTTGTTCCCGGCTGCCTAGTTGTGTCTTGACTGCGACATTGAGTTCTTGACTAATATGTCATGCAGCCCTCGAGCTTGACATTGATCTTAACCAATCCATTAATTACCCCATCTGCAGTTTTGCCTCACAAGTTTGCTTATCAGTGGACCTGGGTAGCTGCTAGAGCCAATGCCCAAATCCAGTTTCAGGCTTTTGCAGAGGAAATAAAGGTCGTCAAGGAGTCACGGGAGATCCTTGCCGAGTCTGTGAAAGGGCTCCTTGACGTGATGGATCCTCGCTATGTAGGAACCAGCTCCAACACGGTGTCTTTGGTGCAGGCACGCCTCAATGACGCACCGAGTGTCCTGAAGAGGTCCTAGGATGAGCGTACTGTTGTCGGCGATGACCAAGTCCATCTACCCAAGGGCAGATATTGAAGCTATCGGGGAGGGGTTCGCCAAGGAGACGACACCTGAGGAGGCGCTGAAGCTGATAGCCAAGGTGAGGCCGACTGCAGAGATGATCACCCGAGACATGGGTATGTAAGAACAATATATCATGCAGTCGGTGTATTGTGGATTTTTGTAAAGACATGTGTAAATATATGCGCAATGCCGCCAAGCTCTGAATTGTTAATTAGTTGTCATTAGATTCACCCGACTATGTAGTCTACACCGAGCTAGTCTATAGGAACTTAATAAAATCGTTCACCGCAGAGTGCTGTACTCGGGCAGACGTGACAAAGTCATAGTAAAACTTCATAACTTGAGTAAAACGAGCTCGTATATTATTGACAAAGCACATATAATACATGCAGCCCCTGACTCACTACTCGGTTGAAACAAGCGGCATAGTGAGTCAGAGAAAAACTGTACACATGGGAAAGTATAAAACTTAGGTATAGAAAGGACGTAGCTGTTCTATGTTCCATGAGTTGCTGATGAGGGCACCATCTTCGGTCTTCAGTCGGTAGGCGCCTGGCCGAGTAACCTCAGCGATAATGAAAGGCCCTTCCTAGATTGGGGATAGTTTATGCCTGTCTTTGGTGGTTTGTATTTTTCTCAAGACGAGATCTCCGACCAAAAAGACGCCGCCACGGACATTGCGATTGTGATAGAGATGCAGGCCTTGAAGATACCTTGCTGACTAGATTGTTACGATATCCCTCGCTTCTTCTAACTGATCTAGTTTGACCAATCGGGTATTGTTGGAGATGTCTTTTGAGTAAGCCCGAAATCGCGGAGAGCTGAACTCTAACTCGGTTGGTAGCACAGCCTCAGCACCATAGACCAGAAAGAAATGGGATTGCCCAGTTGCTAGACTAACTGTGGTTCTTAGGGACCAAAGTACAGATGGGAGTTCTTGTACCCACCGGCCCGCGTATGGTTGTAGTCGGTCAAATATCCTGGCCTTGATACCTTGTAAGACCATACCGTTGGCTCCTTCAACCTGCCCATTGCTCCGCGGGTGTGCCACAGACGCAAACTAGATCTTGATGCCGAAGTCGTCACAGAAATCTTGAAACACGCCGCCTATGAACTGAGTACCGTTGTCGGTGATGATGCGGTTGGGGACCTCGAATCGGTATAGTATACTCATGATGAAGTCCTTTGCTCGTGCCGCTGTTATGGTTGCAATGGGTTTGGCCTCAATCCACTTGGTGAATTTATCCACTGTGAAGAACAAGTGTGTGAACCCTCTTGGCGCTTTCTTGAAGGGCCCGACCATGTCAAGCCCCCATACTGCAAAGGGCCAAGAGATTGGGATTGTTTGGAGCTCTTGGGCTGGGAGATTGGTTTGTCTTGCATAGAACTAGCAACCCTCGCATGTGCGAACAATATCTTTGGCATCCGTTACTGCTGTTGGCCAGAAAAATCCCTGCCAGTAAGCTTTCTGACTAACGTCCTAGATGCGGCATGGTTGCCACATATACCCGAGTGGATTGATTGCAGAATCTGCTTGCCCTCCTTGGTGGCGACGCAGCGCAATAGGACACCGGATGCAATTCTTCGATATAGGTCTTCTCCGATGACTAGGAAACTCTTGCTTCGACGTTTGACTTGTTTGGCTTGGCTGCGATCTTCTGGGAGTTCATCGTCCAGGAGGAATTTGAGAATAGGAGTCCGCCAATCATGACATATGTGCAGCACCTCGTCTGTCACCGGGGTAGGTTCGCCTCCCGACTGCTCCAGCACTGGTTTCTTCTTGACTGATGGCTCCATAAGTTGCTCGACAAAGATCCCTGTCGGGACCGCTTTTCGCTTGGATCCCATGTTTGCCAATTTATCTGCAGCGTCATTGTATTGTCGTAGGACGTGTGTTATCTCCATCCCGTCGAACTTGTTTTCCAGCTTGCGGACCTCCTGACAGTATACCGCCATGGTATCGTCGAGACATGTCTAGTTCTTCATGACTTGGTTTACCACGAGTTGAGAGTCTCCACGCACAACCAGTCGACGAATGCCGAGCAATATAGTGATGCGGAGCCCGTGGATGATTGCCTCATACTCGGCGACGTTGTGGGAAGCCGGGAAGTGGATTTGTAGAACGTACTTGAGTTTTTCGCCTGTGAGGGACGTCAGTACAACACCAGCCCCAGCGCCGCCGATCCATAGAAAACTGTCGAAGTACATTATCCAATACTTTAGCTTCGTTGTTGATGTAGGCATTTGAACCTCTGTCCACTCGGTCACCCATCAATATCTACTGGAGGGGCAGCGATGAAGGCGATAATAAATACAGAAGTTGCGGTCAATAAGGTAGGGATCATCAAGACACCGAACCATCTGATGTAAAGACGGTTTTCGGTGCTAGTTATCCAGTTGCAGAAGCGACCCCATAGGCTTGTACTTTCACGTCTGTCTAAAATTGCAGTCATGGTAAGATCTTGGTTTATTCAAATTGCAAGGACTCCCAAGCACACGTATTAACTAGAAAGATAATAGAAGGCTTGTTATTTAACAGTATAATATAGACTATATACCAATGTCAACCGAGCTAGCCCCAACAGTTGGATATCCATACAACTAAATTTACCAAACCTAAAAATTTTGTAAATGAAGTGAGTGAAAATTCAAAACTCATATTGCTCCCTTCTAGTTTCCATATGGGTTGCCCGGGACTCGAACCCGGAACTAGTCGGATGGAGTAGATAATTATTCCTTGTTACAATAGAGAAAAAACCCCTCCCCAAATCGTGCTTGCATTTTTCATTGCACACGACTTTCCCTATGTAGAAATAGCCTATTTCTATTCCGAAGAGGAAGTCTACTAATTTTTTTAGTAGTAAGTTGATTCATTTACTATTTATTATATTACAGGGAACATTTCAGAATGGAAAATGTGAAATGTTTATCTTGATCATTTATCAATCATTTCTAGTTTATTAGTTTTGTTTATGATTAATTAAGAGGATTCACCAAATCATTGATACGGAGAATATCCAAATACCAAATACAATCACTATGCGATCCACGGAAAGAAAAGTGAGTTGTTTTGGCGAACATCAAAGAAAAAACTTGCTCTTCTTCCGTAAAAAATTCTTCTAAAAATACCGAACCCAACCATTGCATAAAAGCTCGTACCGTGCTTTTATGTTTACGAGCTAAAGTTCTAGCGCATGTAAGTCGAAGTATATACTTTAGTCGATACAAAATCTTCTTTATTGAAGATCCACTGTGATAATGAAAAAGATTTCTACATATCCGACCAAACCGATCAAGAATATCCCAATCTGATAAATCAGTCCAAATTGGTTTACTAATAGGATGCCTTGATCCAGTACAAAATTGGTCTTTTGCTAAAGATCCAATGAGGGGAGTAGCGGGGACTTTGGTATCAAATTCTTTCATTCGAGTATCTATTAGAAAAGAATTCTCCAGCATTTGATTCCTTACTAACAAAGAATTTATTGGTACACTTGAAAAGTACCCCAGAAAACCGAAGCAAGAATTTGCTAATTGGTTTAGATGGATCCTTCGTGATTGAGTCCCAAAAGAGAAAGAATATTGCCACAAACGGACATGGTAACATTTCCATTTCTTCTTCAAAAGAAGAGTTCCTTTTAATGCAATAATTGCCTTTCTTTGATATCAAACATAATGCATAAGAGGATCCATAAAGAACCATATGGTTTTCCGAAAAAAAAGCAGGGTACATTACCCCAAAATGTTCCATCTTCCTAGAAAAGTGGATTCGTTCCAGAAAGGTTCCGAAAGAAGTTAATCAATCATAAGCAAGAAGATTGTTTACGAAGAAACAACAAGAAAAATTCATATTCTGATACATAGAGTTACCTATAGGAATCAAAATAGTCTTTTATTTTCTTTTTTCAAAATAAAAATGGATTTCATTGAAGTAATAAAACTATTCCAATTCGAATAGTAGTTGAGAAAGAATCGCAATAAATGCAAAGATGGAACATCTTGGATCCGGTATTGAAGGAGTTGAAGCAAGATATCCAAATGGATAGGATAGGGTATTTCTATATGTGATAGATAGTGTAAATGCAAAAATTTGTCTTCTAAATAGGGAAATATTGAATGAATAGATCGTAAATTCTGAAACTTTGGTATTTCTTTTTCTTCTAGACAAGACAGTTCTCGTAGCGAGAATGGGATTTCTACAATGATCGCAAATCCCTCAGATAGAATCTGAGAATAAAACTCAGAATAAAAATACTTGTTGTAATCCAATAATCGATCTTGGTTAGGATGATTAACCAAATTAATCCAAAAATTCTGCTGATACATTCGGATCATTAACCGTTTCACAAGTAGTGAACTAAATTTCTTGTTATTAGAACCAATAATTTCGACAAGTTCAGAACAATTTAATCCATGGCTTATGACCTCCCCCTCTATGCCTTGCGGTAACGATTCCAATATCTACTATTATCTAAAAATAGTCAAGTCATTAATGACTGGACAAAACCAAGAAATAACCCCTTATGTGCGAAATTATAGAAGATCCCCTTTAAGATCAAACAATTCCATTGAACTGAGTATGACTGTATGTGTGATAGCATCTACTATACCAGGAATATCAATGAACCCCATTCTTGCAATTGCTCAGGATACCCTCTTTTAGCTGCTAGGTCTATTTCTTAGTTCAAGATCCCTCTTACTAACTGGAATAAAAGAATTAGTAGATCTGTTTCCGCCCAAAATGGAATGGCGCTAGGGTTATGAACTTATAATCATGGAATCGACTTGAATCATCAGATTATAAGTTATTCCATACCGGACAAACCATGCACATTCTTAATCCATGGCTTATCACTTCCCCCTCCATGCCTTGTGGTAATGATTCCTCTGGAATTACGACCTTTATCACAATGGTGGAGTCCATGGATCAAATTATTTCGTGGATTGGATTTCACTTGCCTATCTATGATTCCCTTGCGTGTGCTCGGGATAGGTGTTTTGTATAAATTTTTCTCCGTATTATTAAGTATTCTCCTTTAGTTTTTTTTATCTAGAACTAGAATAGAATAACCCGGTTGAAGGGTAATGATCATACGTCTATAATGCATTGTATGTCCAGAATAGGCCCATTCTTCTACCCTTTCCGGTAGTCGATGGCTATTCAAAGCTACTACCTTAACACCAAAGAAGAGTTCGAGCCAATGCTTTATTTCTGTCTTAGTGAATCCCGATTTGACTTTAAAAGTATATTGATTCTTTCCCAATAAATGAAGACTTTTTCTGTAAATACTGCGTATTTGATTCCATCCATAAATCGACTTTCCCTCCTATGCTTTGAGTTCCAGTATCGATAAGAATTCGAGTTCTTATTGTTCTTATGTTATGGTATGAATATACCATACCAATTTGTTATGTATGGATGATGGATGAGATTCCATGTATAGAGAGCCAGTTCCAATAGACTTACGGAATGTTCTAGTTTGTGTGCATCCGGCAGGAATTAACCCGCAAATTTACCAATTATGAGTATATTGATTATGCTTTAACCATTCAGCCATGGATGCTTAACAGGGATCATCGTACATCGTAAATAACCAATTTTCATATAGAAAGACATATCATAGAAAAATGAAATCGAAAATATTCGGAGATGGCAAATATTCGGAGATGACTATGAAAATGTTGGCCCAGCACCGAAGGTGCGCCCGCGCCTGGGACCTCGCCCGGGACCTCGCGTCCGTGCCCGGGCCCTCGTGCCCAGGACCTCGCGTCCAGGATCTTGCCTCGGTGCCCGCGGTCAGCCGGAAACTTCAGCCGGGAGCAAACGCACACTAGAACACGAGAGATTGGTGCTGCCTAAACTGCACAGCATTTTCTGTTCTTTCATGCTCCTTTTATAGCGAATTTACAAATACATAGTGTCCGCAGTCGCGCCCACGACGCGTCCGTCCACATCCGTGACGTAGCCCACGAACCATCGTACAGGCGCGTAGACGAGCCGCACGTCGCTACGGCCACGACGCGTCTGCCCATGTCCGTGACGTCGCCCATGACACGAGCCATACTCTCTATGCTAACAGAAAGACGAAAAAAACGAGCAGGAACTCAGGATTACAATGCTTACATTTCACCCCCTAAGCCTGAAGTTCCTTGCTGATCTTGACGACGCCCAACTTCACACGGAGTTCGCAGAAATGATCACGCGCCAGCGGCTTCGTCAGTATGTCAGCTAGCTGCTCCTCAGTGTGGACGTGCTCAATGTCGATCCTCTCGTCCCTAATGCATTCTCAAATGAAATGATATCTGACATCTATATGTTTGCTCCGATCATGAAAGACAGGATTCTTACTGAGGGCTATCGCCGATTGGCTGTCCATCTTCAGTAGGAAGGCGGCGCGCTGCTCGCTCTTCAATTCAGCCAAGAGCTGTGCCAGCCAAATGCCTTGACAGGCCGCCGTCGTCCCCGCAATGTATTCAGCTTCACAGGAGGAGAGAGCGACGACCTTCTGCTTCTGGGACTGCTAGGTCACCGGGCATGAGCCGAGGAAGAACAACATGCCGGTGGTGCTCTTCCTTGTATCAATGTCGCCGCCCATGTCGGCATCACTGAAACCGAGCAGCTTTAGCTCTGCCTCGGTGTGCCTATAGTGGCAGCCGTAGTCGATCGTACCGGCGATGTAGCGTAGAATCCACTTCACCGCGTTGAGGTGCTCGGAGGTAGGACTCTCCATCAATCGGCTGACATAGCCGACGGCGAAGGCGATGTCCGGCCTGGTATGCACCAAGTACCGGAGGCAGCCGACAAGGCCCCGGTACTCAGTGGCGTCTACCGGCGCCGCTGTACTCGCCTTCAACAGCTTCAGGCAGGGCTCCATTGGAGTGTGGCTCGGATTGCAGCTCGCCATGCCTGCACGCTCCAGAATCCTGCGCGCGTACGCCGCCTGGGACAGCCTGATGCCGTCGCTCCCCTACTGCACCTCAATGCCCAGGTAAAAATAGAGGAAACCAAGTTCACTCATTTTGAACCTGGAGCTCATCTGCTGCTTGAATTTGGCGATCTCGGTGGCGTCATTGCCGGTGATGACGAGGTCGTCGACGTAGACCCCCCACCAGTAGCCGAGAGGCGCCCTTGCCGCGGGCGTAGACGGCGTGCTCCGACGCGCTGTGGCTGAAGCCGAGCACCACCAGCGTCTCGTCGAGCTTGGCGTTCCACGCGCGCGGGGCCTGACGGAGACCATAGAGCGCCTTGTCCAGGTGCAGCACCTTGTCTTCGTGGCCGACGACGGTGAAGCCAGGAGGTTGGCGAACGTACACCTCCTCGATGAGCTCCCTGTTCAGGAACGCGGACTTGACGTCCATGTGGTGCACCGGCCACCCCTCCTGGGCAGCGAGTGCTAGCAGTAGCCGCACCGACTCGATGCGGGCCACGGGGGCGAAGACCTCGTCGAAGTCCACGCCAGGCTGCTGGACGTAGCCCTTTGCCACCAACCGCGCCTTGTGCTTGATCACCTCGCCGGCGGCGTTTTTCTTCACCTTGTAGACCCACTTCAGCCCGATTGGCCGGTGACCGGGCGGAAGGGGCACCAGACACTAGGTCTGGTTGCTCTCGATGGAGTCCATCTCCTCCATCATGGCACGGTGCCAGGACTGGTGCTACTCAGCCTCAGCGAAGGAGGCTGGCTCCTCCTCGATCTGCAAATGAACCTCGGCAGCCACCTGGCGCGTGGTGTAGCCCAGCGGTATCGCTGCCCCAATGACGTTGTCGATGGTGCGATACCGCGGCTCGATGTCATCATTGTCGGCGTCCAAGTACTCCTCCACATCCGGAGGTGGTGAGACGAACTTAGGTTGGGGCAATGGGGACGCCGGTGGTACTGGAGTTCCGGGCGCCGAGGCAGCGGGTGACTGCACAGATGTGCCTGCCACGGGTGCGCCCGGGCTCGATGGGGCGCCGGAGCCTGAAGAAGGTGGTGGCGTCGGTGAGCCAGGAGCAGGGTCAGCGCCGAATTGATCGGACCCCAGGTCCATCGTGCGGTACTCGATAACGAATTCCGCAGCCGCGCCCATGTCTTCGTCCTCCCAGGTCCAGGAGGCCGGCTCGTTGAAGACCGCATCCTTGGACACAACGGCGCGCCGCAACGCCGGGTCGTAGAAGCGCCATGCCTTGGCGCCTGGTTCGTAGCCGATGAAGACAGCCGGAGCGCCACGGTCATCGAGCTTCTTCAGGTGCGGCTTCATCGCTTTGACGTACGCCACACACCCGAACGTGCACAGGAAGTGCACAGCCGGCCTGCGCCCGTGCCAGGCCTCATACGGTGTCATGCCGTCGACAGCCTTGGTGGGTGCGCGGTTCAGCAGGAAGACGGCGGTGGCGACCGCTTCTCCCCAGAACATAGCCGGCATGTTCTGGCCCTTTAGCAGGCTGCGCGCCATGGCGACGACCATTTTGTTCCTCTGTTCGACAACGTCGTTCTGCTGTGGCGTGTATAGTGTGGTGTGCTGCCGCTCGACGCCGCGCTCGGCCCAGTACTCCTCGAATTCAACAGAGATGAATTCACCCCCATTGTCAGTGCGCAGAACACGCAGACGCCGGCCTGTCTCCACCTCCACCTTCGCCTGGAACTTCTTTACGGCAGCGAGGGTGTCGCTCTTGGCAGCGAGCAAAGCCACCCACATGTACCTGCTCCGGTCATCAATCAGCAGAAGGAAGTATTGCTTACTGCCGGGTGTCGCTGGCGTAATGGGGCTGCACAGGTCGCCATGGACCAGGTCCAGCAGCCCCTTTGCCCGCCGCTTCGCCTGCGACGGGAACGGACTCCTCTTGAGCTTGGTGGTGACGCAGTCGGCGCAGAGCTGGTGCACGTGCTCGATGTGCAGCAGCCCATGCACCATGCCCTGCTGCTCGAGCTTCCTCAGGGCATCGAAGTGGAGGTGGCCGTAGCGCTCATGCCACAGCCACGCGTGGTCACTGGCGTGCGTGGACAAGCAGAGCAGCCGCTCGATCTTCACGCGGAGCAGGTACAGCCGGTTCGCCGAGTGCCGGACTCGCGCGATCAACCGGTCCTCGTCGTCGCGGATCCGAAGGATGCCGTGCTTGGTGTGGTTGTCGCAGCCCCCCTCGTCGAGCTAGCCGAGGCTGATGATGTTGGTGTTCAGCCTCGGGATGAAGTACACCCCCGTGAGCGGGAGGTGCTCGCTGGTCTTGCCCTCGAATAGCACGGTGCCGGATCCCTCGATTGGGACTTCCGAGCCGTCACTGAACTTGACGGTGCCGCAGATCGCCGTGTCGATGTAGATGAAGGCGCTCCTGTAGCCTGACATGTGATTGGTGGCCCCATTATCGAGGTACCAGATGCTGTCGTCGTGCTCCGCCTCGTCATCGAGCTGCGCGAGGACTTTCTCCTCGACGACGCGCAGGGGACGGCGCTCTGGCAGATGTGGAGTCGCAGCGGCGAGTGGTGGTGGCGGCGCGTTGGGGAAGACAGTGGCTCGAGCCATCAGCAGCGTGGGTTCCGAGTCCTCTTTAGCCTGTGCGAGGTGGGCCTCGCCCTTTGGCTTGCTGCGACAGTCTTTCGCCCAATGGCCGTGTTTGCCGCAGCGCTTGCACTGGTCTCGGTCATAGCCCTGTCCACCGCCGGACTGGGCCTTGCCGTCGCGCTACCGGCCGGAGCTCTCGCCCCTTCCGCGCCCACGACCGCGTGAATGGCCGCCACGCTTCCTGCCGCCAGTGCCGCTCGAATTTCTCCCGCCGCCCTTCTCCTCAGACTCGCGGAGCTTGAGCCTGGCAAGCCATTCCTCCTCGCAGAGAAGCAACCGGCCCTGGTTGTCGACGGTGGGTGCCGGCTTGCATTGCTGCTCGATGGCATGCAGTCTCCCGGTCACCTCCTCGACGGAGATGGAGCTGATGTCGAGCAGTGTCTCGATGGAGATGGCCACCTGTTGGAGATGCTCGGGGACGACCTGCAGCATCTTGCGGACCACCTCAATGTCGGTGATGTCGTCGCCAAGGATTCGGAGGTTGTTGGCGAGCCCGGTGATGCGCACGGAGAAATCTTCCGTCGTCTCGCCTTCCTTCCACGCCAGCGTGGCAAACTCGCGTCGGAGCTGCTGGGTGTTCGACTCGCGTACGCGCTGCACACCAACGCGGATGGTCTTCACCGCCTCCCATGCAGCTTGCGCCGTGCGCTTGCCATGAAGCGAGGACAACATCTTCAGCGGGACGGAGTGCAGAATGGCCGCCATCGCTAGGCGGTCGTCGCAGTACTCGATGACGTCGTCCTCCTCCGGCTCGATCGCATACCAGATGCCCTGCGCCTCCATGTTGACCTGCATCAATATCGACCACTCCTGATAGTTGGAGCGAGTCAGCATGGGGTACTGCACTGAGGCGCCGGCGCCGGTCTCCCTGACGGTCCACTGGATGACCACTCTGGTGGCACGACAACCGTGGCGTGGGATAGGCGAGAGTGAGGGGCGACGGCGATGTGGTGGGGTGTGCGACCTGCCGCCGCGTGGCTCTAATCGCACCGACATCAGGTCCCTGACTCGATGCGCTCTGATACCAATTGTTGGCCCAGCACCGAAGGTGCGCCCACGCCCGGGACCTTGCGTCCGTGCCCGGGCCCTCGCACCCGGGGACACGCCCTCTCCGCGTCAGCGCCCGGGCCCTTGCGCCCGGGAACTTGACCGCGCCCGGGTCAACTCCCGTGCCCGGGCCCTCATGTCCGGGACATCATGCCCGAGACCTCGACCGCTCCCAGGTCAACTCCCGTGCCCGGGCCCTCGTGCCCGGGACCTCGCATCCGGGATCTCGCCTCGGCGCCCGCGGTCAGCCGGAAACTTCAGCCGGGAGCAAACGCACACTAGAACACGAGAGATTGGTGCTGCCTGAACCGTGCAGCATTTTCTGTTCTTTCATGCTCCTTTTATAGCGAATTTACAAATGCATAGTGTCCGCACGTCGTGCCCACGACGCGTCCGTCCACGTCCGTGACGTAGCCCACGAACCATCGTACAGGCGTGTACACGAGCCGCACGTCGCTACGGCCACGACGCGTCTGCCCACGTCCGTGACGTCGGCCACGACGCGAGCCATACTCTCTATGCTAACAGAAAGATGAAAAAAAACGAGCAGGAACTCAGGATTACAATGCTTACAGAAACCACCTCTCTGGATCCTCGAATTGAAAGAGAGATTGAGAGGGATGAAGAATCCTAATTTTGCTATTTTGAATGGATCCAATTCTATTGAGTCTGACTCATAGTGATCATTTCTCTTTAGCAAAGAATGACCTTGGTTATCAAAGGATTAAACAACCGGGATCCATTTACTTATGATACCTAGTTGACATTGATAACAAGGATCTAATGAATTACGAGTTTAATAGATCCTCTTTAGCAGAAAGACGTATATTCCTTTCTCATCACTTATTCTCAAATTTCGTATGGGGCTAATTGTTTTCATTTACCATCTCAGGGAAAATCCTTTTCGTTCCGCTTAGCCCTATCGGGTATTTTAGTGATAGGTTCTATAGGAACTGGAGGATCCTATTTGGTCAAATACCTAACGAAAAATTACTATTTTCCTTTCATTAAGGTACGAGGGCTTCTTATTCCACAAGAAAAGAACGAAAGCACCTTTTCATTCTTTCATATACTGGGGGTTTTTACTTGGAAAAGACAATGTTCCATTCTAAAGGATTCGGGTCCATAACCACGAGTTCCAGTGCACTAGATCTTGTAGCACTTAGCAACGAGGCCCTATGAATAGATATATAGAATTTTTGGTCGGGAAATTCGAATGAATCATTGAGTGAAAAAGGAGCAAAGAATGACAAAAGACGAGACTCTACTAGTCTTCACTCTTGTGGTTTCCTCGGTTTCTGTTTTCTTTTTTGGGATCTTGCTTTTCATGGTTCTCATCTCTGCAACTCATGATTTTTGCGAGTGAACCAAATCCAAGTTGGTGAAGATCATGATTTGGGCTGGCATAGTAGTGATTACCTTTGCAATTGCGGTTCGAATCTATCCAATCTTTATCTTTTTGCTCAAGGAACGAATAAAACCCCTTGTCGAAGCCCTTTTTGATAAGCTTCCCTGGATCTGGGAAGTTTCTCTTTCATGGTATTGGGGTCGTTTGATCGATTTCCTTGATCACTACTTATGGGCGTGCGCTCCAAGGATACAAACAGGGATTCGCAAATAAAAAGGGGAATTCGTAGTCACTTTTTCCTGTCGCATAAAAAAAGGCTTTACGCGAGAGCAATAAAGGTTGGGATACATCTATCTCTTCTGAGCAACCTCTTTTGGATTCTTAAGACCACCCTTGCAGTAGGATACCATCTACTTTGGGTTCTTTATTATATTATCTCCTTCGAGGGATTTTTAGGATCGTTCAGGCTATATTTAGTCTATTTTGGCTTTTACTGTCTCCTTTTCTCAAGGGGGTGGTTAAGGACCTCAAAAGATAGAGGAGAGTGCTTGGTGCAGATTTCTGGAATTCTACGGGGTATGCACATTGAATGCGCATTCTCCATATTATGCCTTGAAGAGGACTCGAACCTCCATGCTCTTTAGCATGAGATTTTGAGTTTCGCTTGTCTACCATTTCACCATCAAAGCATCTTGAAAGTGAATCATATTCCATGAATATGATATCTATCTCATGTGATATCTTAAAAGTGAATCGTATTCCATGAATATGATATCTATCTAATGTGATATATGGAATATATGACAAAGGTGGAGCCTTGGAGTATTTCGATCGATTGGTCATATAGGCCTGAGTCAGAAGCTTCAATTTGCATTATCCGTAGGACACCTTATATGTATCAAAATCAAAAAGATGTACAATCCAATTTCTCAATTCAATAGAAGCCCAAAGAGGTGCATATGGTACCCAAATAAGGATAGGATAGATATGTCAAAAGCAAGTCTGATTACACCTATTCCTAATCCTAAATAGAATGTAAGAGGTGGGGATTTCTATGTAAACAGAGTATCCAATTTCCATAGGCTCGAATGACCCCTTCTCATAATAAGAATGTGCACGGTCTGGTCCGGTATGGCATGAACATATAATCTGATGATCAAGTCAATTCCATGATTATAAGTTCATAACCCTAGCACCCATTCCCATTTTGGGCGGAACAGGTCTACTAATTCTTTTATTCCAGTTAGTAAGAGGGATCTTGAACTAAGAAATAGACCTAGCAGCTAAAAGAGGGTATCCTGAGCAATTGCAAGAATGGGGTTCATTGATATTCCTGGTATAGTAGATGCTATTACACATACAGTCATACTCAATTCGATGGAATTGTTTGATCTTAAAGGGGATCTTCTATAATTTTGCACATAAGGGGTTATTTCTTGGTTTCGTCC
>RYFJ01001409.1:65000-85000 GCA_003991445.1 Oryza meyeriana var. granulata
GAAAGCCATATTTTGACCCAGACGCTTTTGGGATGCTTATAATAACCAACAAATGGCAAGTGCTCTTCCTTTTTTAGATCCTATTTCAATCGGAACTTTCCGTGTCAATCCTTTTTTATTACATCTTGTTTTTACTCCTATATTGGGAGTTACTCTATGTATTGCTTGATGTAAAACCAATAGTGAATTTGTTTTTGTCTTTTGTTGAATCTTTTTCACGGCTCGATAGAGAATTTGATAAGTCAATGATTTTTTTCCGTCTTTCATAATACGGTTAACCACCATGTTAACTGATCGATTACGAAAAATTGGATCGGATTTTGCCATTTTTTTCTGTAGTACCTCGACGTGACATGAGCGTGAAAGAGGTTCAAGAATCCGTTTTCTTTTTATAAAGGCTAAAAACGAATCACTTATTTTTTTGGCTTTTTGACCCCATATTGTAGGGTGGATCTCGAAAGATAGGAAAGATCTCCCTCCAAGCCGTACATACGACTTTCATCGAATACGGCTTTCCACAGAATTCTATAGGGATCTATGAGATCGAGTATGGAATTCAGTTTACTCACTTAAAATTGAGTATCCGTTTCCCTCCTTTTCCCGCTAGGATTGGAAATCCTGTATTTTCCATATCCATACGATCAAGTCCTTAGGTTTCCGACATAGTGTAATGGAAAAAGAAGTGCTTCGAGTCATTGCTATTTGACTCGGACCTGTTCTAAAAAAGTCGAGGTATTGCAAATTGTTTGTTGACACGGACAAAGTATGGGAAAACCCCTGAAAGAATTTCCATATTGACCTTGGACATATAGGAGTTCTGAATCGAATCTCTTTAGAAAGAAGAACTTTTGTCTCATGGTAGCCTGCTCTAGTCCCCTTACGAAACTTTCGTTATTGGGTTAGCCATACGCTTCACATGTTTCTTGCGATTCACATGGCATCATCAAATGATACAAGTCTTGGATAAGAATCTACAACTCACTAGAACGCCCTAGTTGACGATTCTTTACTGCGACAGCATCTAGAGCTCCTCGAATAATGCGATATCTCACACCGGGTAAATCCTTAACCCTTCCTCCTCTTACTAATACTACAGAATGTTCTTGTGAATTATGGCCAATACCAGGTATATAAGCAGTGATTTCAAATCCAGAGGTTAATCGTACTCTAGCAACTTTACATAAGGCAGAGTTGGGTTTTTTGGGGTTGATAGTGGAAAAATCGACAGATAAGTCACCCTTCCTGTCCCTCTACAAAACCGTACTAGAGATTTTCACCTCATACGGCTCCTCGTTCAATTCTTTCGAAGGGATCCTTTTCCTCGTTCGAGAGTCACATTTTCCATCCCCAAGACTAACTAAGACCAATTGAGTCACATTTTCATGTTCTAATTGAAAACTTTCTATTTATGATTAAAGGAGAAGATTGTTCTTTTAGCAAACATATGCAGATCAAATCATGTCTTATAATAAGAAGAAATCTTTCTCGGTATCAATCCCCTTGCCCCTCATTCTTTGAGAATCAGAAGGATCCTTTTCGAGTTTCCATTTCTTCATTTGGAATCTGGGCTCTTCTATCTTTGACTTATTTTTTTGGCTTTATTCTTTATTTATTTCATTTCGATTTTTCCCTCTTCCTCTATCCCTATCCTCTAGGTACAGTGTTTCCATCAATAGAGAACCTTTTCCTCTGTATGAATCTATATTATTCCATTCCAATTTCTTCCCGAAACTTTCCAAGAAAAATCCCGAATTGGATCCAAAATTTATGGGTTAATGTGAGCTTATCCATGTGGTTAAGCACTCTTCAAATAGGAATCCATTTTCTAACTGGCTTTCGTGCTTTGGTGAGTCGTCCGAGATCTTTTCGATGACCTATGTTGTGTTGAAGGGATATCTATGATCCGATCGATTGCATAAGACCCGCGGTAGCAATAGAATGGGGAAAGTATACAGAAAAGACAGTTCTTTTCAATTTCGATTATCTATATATTAGTTTGTTTCTATTTCTAGATATCTATTTCTATATATTACTATTAGTTAGTAGTACTATTCTATTAGTTAGCGATCCCGGCTCTGTGAGTTCTTTTTTCTGTGATGAACTGTCATCACCAGTCCTACATTTTTTCTCTGCGGACCGAGGAGAAAGGGGGCTCAGCAGGAAGAGGATTGTACCATGAGAGAAGCATAGAGGCCAACCCTCTTCAAATATGGAGCATGGATTCTGGCAATGCAACGTAGTTCGGTCCTGTCACGCCCTAAAAATCGCTTTAATTAAAAATTATTTTTGGGTAAATCGAAATACAACAATACGCTAGAAAATTTTTGTTTGAGAAACGTGTTTGAATAAAAATTTGAAATTTCTAATATTAAAAATCCCAAGTTTAAATTTTAAAATAAATGCTTGGACGCTTTTATATTCCCGGGGTTTTTGTTGAAATTTTTTCGGAATTTTCGGAGCTCCAGAATTAGTTTTAATGCGACAAAGATCATTTCTATAATTAGATAAAACTATAATAAAATCCCTGTCTTTTCCCCTGTTCGGGTCGTTTTGGTTCAGTCCTTTCAAATCTCCCCGTTCATCATGAACTCTGACTCCTTTTTCCTTCTGAGGTTTCGTGTCACTCCCGGAACCCTAAAACTTTCTCGACATTCTGATTCTCAAAATATACTGATATTTCAAGCGATCGAATGTTTCCTAAACTATTCACTCTCCCGTTCTTGACTCCCAAAATATTCCCTATATTTTGGATGTTCATTTATTCCGTTTTCCGAACTCCGTGAAATATATTCCTCGAATATCCTAACTTCTCGGTCGCTGCAAAATACCTCCATTTTTCCCCAAGTTCCTGATTCCGTAAATATTCCTAATTCTTCCTGATTTCGGAATATTCCTGCTAACTCCTTCCAATATCCTCGAAATTCCCAAAATATTCTTATGCTAGGAGAGTTCCAAAAATTCCGGCGAATCTCCTTGATTCCAAAAAATATGTGGAGTCCCAAAAGTATTTCGACGTCTCTGATTTTTCCAAATATATATATACGCTGACATTCGCAATCCTCTAAAATTCCAAACAATTTCTTGATTTCTGATATTCCTGACACTTCTCGAAATTCTAAAATCTAAATTCCAAATTTGAAGAATCTCCGGAGAAATCCCAAAAATCCCCACCTTTTTCTCCTTCTTTTCTCTTTTCTTTATTTTCCTTCCAATTTTCCTTTCCTCCTTTTATTTTTTTCTCTCCTCCTTCGTGGTACTCCCTCTCCTGTTCATCTTCTTATCTCTCTCTCCCTCTCTCTCTGCTCTGGTGGCCAGCAAGTCGAACCGCTCCAGCGCCGAGTCGCTGCCGCCGCCCTAGGCTGCACCTCGGCCTGCTCTGCCTGCTCCTCGCTCTCCCCCCGGCCTACGCCAGCCCACCGCCGCCTCCCTCGGCCCGCACTGCCTGCTCCCACGCCGCCCCGGCCCTGGACTCGGTCTCCTCCACCTCCCGTCTCCGTCTCCCCACTTCCCCGAGAAACGACACTGGATCGCGCCCACATTGCCGTGACGACCGCGCCTACTCGCGCTCCAAAACCGCCTCCCCGTGCCCTCAAATATCTCTCCCGAGCTCCCCTATCTCCTTTTCCCTGCTCGCCTGAAGCCGCGCCGTCGTCGCGTCGTTGCCTGCCTCTGCCGCCGCCCTGCTGCCGCCATGGCCGGCGCTCCTGCTTTTTCCCCAACTCCGTCGTCGCCTGCGCCTCCTCCCCGCCGTCGCCGCGCCGTCGCCTGCCTCTGCTGGCATCACCGCCGTCCCTCTGCTGCTCCTCGTCCCGGCTGCCACAGCCTGTAGCTGTCGGAGGTCGTCGCCGCCGCCGTTGCCAGGCGGTCATCGTCGTCATCGTCCTCCTCTGCGCCTCTCGCCGCCGCCTGCCGTCTCCGGTCTGCCATCTACGTCGCCGACCTTCGCCATCCTTCGCCGCCTCGAGGTGAGGATCCCTCTGCGCCGGCCCTTTCTGCTTTCCATTTCCCCGAAGCCGCCGCCCCTCTACTGCTCCCGTGCAACCGCCTTTGCCGTGCACCGTCGCCACCGGAGGACACCACCGGACGTCGCCGCCCCTCGCCGACCTCGGTGGGTCTCCGTGCTGCAGCCGTCACTGTCCTCCGCCGTCCCGAGGTGAGCATCCTCCTCGGCGCCGCCCCTTCCCTGAAGCCTAGCGCCGCCGTCTCTTCTGCTCCCCGGTCATCCCGAGTGCCGCCGCACCAAGCCGACGCTGCCGTGGGGTTGTTGCCGTCTTCGTCATCTATCCCCACCGACGTCACCGTCTCTGCGCCTCAGTCCGTCGCCGGTGAGCACCTTCGCGCTGTCATCTCCGCCGCCGCCCCTCAGCATCCGTTGCTGCCATTCGTCCAGAGCCCGGCACGCGGGCCTTCGTCCCCGTCGGCCACTGCCGTCTGTCGCCGTCATCTACACTCGTCGCCGGCGCCCCTACTTCCATCCCCAAATCGGGCTGCCGCTCCTCTCGGCCGTCGTCGCGCCAACTTCTTCTTCTGTCCTGACGCCGTCATCCGCCACCGCTGTCGAACGTCGACCGGCGTCTCCCGTCAGCCCCTACCTTGCCGCCTTGCTGCGCCTGTGCTGCGCCGGTGCCATGGCCAGAACGCCGCTCGCCTCACATCCCCTATGGTGCCGTTGTCGCGTTCCCTTGAGTCGCCGTTCGTCGTCGACTTCCTTCGCCCCGCCATCCTTGGCCGCCGTCGATTTGCCGTCCTCGCCGTGGTCGCCAAACTCCCCTGCGCCTGGGTTGGGCACCGTTCCTGCCCACATCGGCTGGGAGCCCCGACTGGCTGGCCCCTAGCATCTTTTTCTTCGGCTGTCAAGCGGGCCCCATGGCAATCCTCTTTTCTCGGTATGATGTGCGGGACCCGGCGTATTGCCTCCCAGTGACACAAATAGATGGATCCACCTACATAATCCCGAGAAATCCCGGCCGTTCAAAACCTTGAATCCATCCGGTCCCTTCGATCCACATGAAATCCCTCAAATAAATCCCTACCGTCGATTTTCCTGATCTAATCCGAGCCATCGGATTTCCCGAAACCTTAGATCTACACCACCTCCGCCCTAAGGACACATGCCGCCATGTCGTCTCTCAGCTACCACCTCAACATTGTATCCACATATGCTGCCATATCATCGACCCACCACCTCTCTTTATATCTCGGTCCATAGACTAATTCCACCATGAACCAAGTCATTGACCAGCGGGTCCCACTCATTTATCCATTCCAAATAATTCCTTTTATTAATTAATTTCCGAAAGAATATTCTAGGGAATATTCTTTTCCAATTCTTTCCAGAATTCTTTCTAAATTCGCTATTCCGGAAGCCATATCTTTTCCATCTGAACTTCGAATTGACCCATTCTTTTTTCTAATTTCATCTAAAATTATAATCTGCTTGTTTATGTAATTTTTATGTACTGTTTATTTGGGGTAGTTTTTTTTTAGAGTTTTTATTTTTTGCGTGTAGTCGCGTATTATCGCCGTTTCGGAAGACCGCGTAGTCTACGGAAGAGTTCGAAAGAGCAATCGAAGATGTTTGGTCACAAGGCAAGTCACACATTCATCCTTGAGCATGTTGAACCTACTTTGTGAAATATTTTACGATTTATAAATAAATTGCATGTTTTGCCAATTACATGAAATATGGGATAACCTATCCACTTACTTGAGGCCATGTTTATTTGTTATTCATTCCTTGATAACCTTGTGTGATAATCTTACTAGCTTAGGTCTCATTGGATGACTTGGCTAGAGATAGGATCTGCTTAGCCACGTTAGCAACATAGCTCACCTAGGAATTAAATATTATCTTTTTATATGATTCGACTCAATGTCGAAAAAATGGAACGTTGGATAGGCTGATGTTAAATTACAAAAATTTGACCTAAATAGTGGGCTATGGGTGTATGGTTTTGATTGTCATACCCATGGCAATTAAGGACCGATTCGCGGGAACCACTTGGGCAACTTCCCGTACTTGCCACAAGCCAGCGTGGGCAACGGCTGGGCTTGAAGCGTTTTTCCTCCCTCTCCTAGGCACCGAAGAAGATGGTGGGCGTGATGGAGTTGGGTCGGCCCGGGGTAGGGTTGATCGGCTGCCGGATTCACCGTGGCGCAATGGGGGTAGCCTGGCCAATATGGCGTGCCCTGTCGGCAGGTGCAACCTCAGCGTGGTGTGGATGGTTAGGGAGGGGTTGCGTGAACGGTCCTGTCACAGCCTCTCACGGGACATCGTGGTGATGTACTGGCACACGGGAACGTGTGTGGGGCTATGTCTTGTGGGTACAGCTGTACACCTCTGATCAGAGTAAATCTATTCGAATAGCCGCGCCCACGGTTATGGGCACATTGTCCAAGACTCTGTTAGTGATATGCCCTAGAGGCAACATGGAGATGTTAAATATATATCACATGCTATGTTTATAATGTATTGATTTGTTCCTTGAAATAGACACTATCATTATTGATCAATGAGTATGTGACTTATTCATGAGACTCTTAATGTCAAATGTTGCTATTTCTAAATGATCCCTGATCATGTATCATATGAGGAACAAATATGATTCTAATATCAGCATATGTATTGATTGATGATCATGTCTCATGGATCATGGTATGGAGATACCAAATCAATAATGTGGACATATGTTAGTGAACATATGTTGGATGGATCCGCCATGAGATACTGCAGAGATTTCATATGTCATCAGTTAGTCTCAAGTAGTGTTTATGTAGAGTCCTTAGACTTGAGATCATCATGGTTCCCAACATACGTAGTAGCTTATTTTGGGACTACTAAACACTACTCCGTAACTGGATAGTCATAAAAGTGGTCTTCGGGTTTGCTATGAAACATGTAGTGGGATATGAATGATCAAGATAGAATTTGCCCCTCCTTATGAGAGAGATATCTCTGGGCCCCTCGATGTAATGGATTATGGAAGTGCATGGCCATGCTATGGTGATTGAGGTGTCAATCACAAGTTTGTAATCCATCACAGGATCGAGAGAGTGATTGAGCTATTAAGAGGATGACACAAGTCTCGCCTTGAGCTCAATCGATATCGTGAGGCAAAGGGATTTTTACATAAGGACATTACAGGTTCAGGCGATATGATCTTTACGTATATCTTGGGGCTAATATGCCTTGCTAGAGGCCGCTATTAACAGGGTGACCAGAAAGGCGTTTCTGGGTCGCGACAAAATATACGTGAACCTACAGGGTCGCACACTTAATGGGTTGGAACACTTATTCGAATGTGATTCGAATATGGGCTCGATTCGGATAGAGATCTGAGTAGACTCTTACTGGGCCTCGGTCCACGAGGCCCGAGTAAGGAGGTCTATATATAGGGAGGCGAGGGGCTTTGGAGTTTCACGTGTGTTTTCTGTTAGCCTCGAGCAAAACCCTAGCCGCCACCTTCCGAGCCAAACCCTAGCCGCTCACGAGTGCTAGTACACTCGCGATCGGTGTTCCAGCCCCGGACGTGTGGATACCCGTAGAGGCGCTGCTCGTTGCGGCGTTGATCGGCCGGAGATCGACTACTTCCACTACTACCTCGACGCGCGCGTGGTTGGACTGGCTTCTCCAACTCTTCTTCCGCTGCACTGCGCGTCTAGTGGTAACAATCCATGATCCCTTCTCTCGCATGATGTCCTGGTGTGCGCGGTAGATTTTTTTATTTTTTGCTATCGTAGCCTACGCGTACTCCTTCAGACTCACCGTGATTAGTCTCACCTATAGATAATTAATCTGGTTTTATCAAACTGGTGTGGTGGAAGGTGTGAGTCTGGTCGACGTGGTTGAGTTGACCGAAGGTGGCCGGTTGGCGTGGTGTAATGCTAATCGGTGGAGACTGGTGAGCGTGGTGTAACACTCATCAGTGACGCCTGGTGGACATGGTGTAGCGTTCATCAGCACGGCCTTGTCAACGTGGTGTAGCGTTGATCAGGAAAAACTGGTCAGTGTGGTGTAACGTTGTCCGGTGGGGACTGGTTAACGTGGTGTAATGTTAATTAGTGAAGTCCGGTTATCGTGGTGTAACGGTAACAGAAGGAGTCTGGTGAACGTGGTGTAGCGTTCATCAGTGGAGACTGGTTGACGTGGTCTAACGTCAATCAGTTGGGAATGGTTGGGCCTGGTTAACGTGGTGTAACGTTAATCGGTGGAAAATTAATACTGTTAAATTAATCAACCTTGTACTGTTTGCGAACTACTACTGTTTATAACTGCTTTTACGCAAATGAGCCACCAGCCTCTCTTTGAAATCCTGTACACAAATGCATCATTGGTGTGGCTTACTAAGTATGGTGGGCGGTACTCAGCCTTGCTATGTTCCCCCTTTTCAGAAGTAAAGGCCTTGGCCTATACTCCAGTTGAGCTTGCCTGTGGAGTGGAGCTGAAGTCACGCTAGTTTCGCCTTTCCGCTGCTATTTTCTTCTGTGTGAGGACTAAGTGCCTCTTCTGTAAGTATTTACGCTTTATTTACGTTTGGAACTGTTTATTGTTTGTCGTTTTGTGTACCCTGGCTTGATTCCTGGACAGGGATTTTAATACATAAAATAGTCTAGAAATTGGCTAAATTTCTGGGCGTGACAGGTCCTCATATCGATTCGAATGAATCAGTCTTTCTACAGAGGTCAATCTTTGCCTATTAGGCAAGAGGATAGCAAGTTCGAAATTCTGTCTTGGTAGGACATGGATTTCTATTACTATGAAATTCATAAATGAAAATGAAGTAGTTAATGGGAGGGCTACCATTATCCTTTTCCTTCTATGTGTTCCTAAGAGAAGGAATTTGTCCATTTCATGTTTCGAGGTCTTAAAAAAAGGGCGTGGAAACAGATAGAAACTCTTGAATGCAAATTGAAAAGAAATGTAGCCCTAGTTCCTTTGGAAATGGTAAGATCTTCGGCGCAAGAAGAAGGGGCGACCCATATCATCTTGACTTGGTTCTCTTCCCCTCTTTTTTTAAGAATACCGAGTCGGGTTCTTCTCCTACCAGTATCGAATAGAACATGTTGAACAAGATCTTCTTCATGGAAACCTGCTCAATATAGATCGGGAAAATCGTACAGATTTTATGAAACCATGTGCTATGGCTCGAATCCATAGTCAATCCTATTTTCGATAGGACCGGTTGACAATTGAATCCAATTTTTTCCATTATTTGACTATCCATAATAGTGTGGAAAGAAAGCCCGGAGCAAGAGTGGCCTTGAGTTTCTCGCCCCTTTGCCTTAGGATTCGTTAATTCTCTTTCTCAAGGGGACGGGGAAGGGATATAACCTCAGTGGTAGAGTGTCACCTTGACGTGGTGGAAGTCATTAGTTTGAGCCTGATTACCCCTAAACCCAATGTGAGTTTTTTCTATTTTGACTTACTCCCCCGCCACGATCAAATGGGAATGGATGAGAGGCTTGTGGGATTGACGTGAAAGGGTAGGGTTGGCTATACTGCTGGTGGCGAACTCCAGGCTAATAATTTGAAGCACATGGATACAAGCTATCCTTGGAAGAAAAGACAATTCCAAATCCGCTTTGTCTACGAATAAGGAAGCTATAAGTAATGCAACTATGAATCTCATGGAGAGTTCAATCCTGGCTCAGGATGAACGATGGCGACATGCTTAACACATGCAAGTCGAATGGGAAGTGGTGTTTCTAGTGGCGAACGGGTAAGTAACGCGTAAGAACCTGCCTTGGAAGGGGAACAACAACTGGAAACGGTTGCTAATACCCCATAGCTGAGGAGCAAAAGGAGAAATCCACCCTGTCGAAGGATGAAACTCCGACGGCGGGAGGTCTGGAGACCCCCCTTTGAGATTCGGCCAGGGGAGTTGTTCTCAGGCAAAAGCGGCGTCGAGTGGATCAATGGATGGATCGGCGCTTGGGAACCGGGGGCCCAAGCTAGGAGATAGAGGGGTTCGGACCGTCCGTTTCGGGACCGGACCGTCCGAACCGTGACAATCGCGCGGGAGAGAGAGAGGAGGCGTTTAGACAGGTTCGGGCCGCTCTGAGCGTAACACCCTACTCCTGTGTGCTTGACTATGTGGGAGAGATGAATGTAATATGTTGTTACAGGGTGAACCCAGGGAGCTTAGGAGCTAGCCCGGGAAGGAACTGGAGGTGCTCAGCCTCCCTACCCGTAGCGGACCCGAGGAGGAAGAAGAAGGCCCCCCTACTATCTCAGGAGCTTCCTCAGTCATCTCAGGTCGGAGACAAAGCTTGTGAGTTGTAAAAGCCAGCCAGAGCCCCCCTACCAGAGGCGTGGATCCTCCTTTTATCTTGCAAGGGGAGCCACAGTGCCTAAGATACATGCCGTGAGGAAGAGAGAGAGAGAGAGAGCTTGGTCTGTCTCGTCCGCCTGCTCTCTCCATGCCGGAGTTGGTACTGGACGTCAGGTCGTCACGCCGCTCGGCTGCTGCGGGTGGCGAGATTCTGAGGATGTGACAGCGCACATCTCCCCTGCCGGAGTTGGTGCTGACGTCTGGTCGGCACGGTCATCACGTCGCCGGGAGCGGATGGAGTATGGAGATGGGACGGCGCCTGCCTCCGCTGCCAGGGCGTGGAAAGACGAAGCCCCCAAGTCAACAAGCTCTGACGCCTGTGACACCTTTGACGAACATGTTGACCACACAGGAAGCGGGCCCACCGGGGGCCAGAGTAGGCGACAGGCGCAGCACGCCCGTCGCATACGGTAGTTGGGGAGCTGGTGCGGTCGAGTCAACCGGTGCCGGTGCGGAGTGCTCTCTGAGCCCTCCGCGCGCAGGCGCCAAGTCAGTCGGCACCCCGGGACTCGGGGCGAGGCAGTCGGCACTCGGGACCGGGACCGAGGCAGTCGGCACCCGGACGAGCCGAGGACCGAGACGGGGATGTCGGCACCGGGGCCCGGACAACGAGGACAGGGACGGGGAAGTCGGACCTGGGGCCCGGGACCGAGGCTGTCGTGCCGGGTCCGGGGAATGTCCTTGGACCACGGGCGGCGAGGAAGGCGGCACTGGGGGAGGCGTCTCCCGGACCCGGGGAAGCGCACCCGGGCACGGGGTAGCGCACCCCGGGCCGGGCAGCACTCATTCCCCCGGGCACTTAGCAGGAGAGCCGGTTGCCTAGTTTGTGCAGAATGTGGGTTCCGAGTAGCTGGCGTGTGCAGACGACCACGGGACCCGGGGTATGTGGCCCTATCTCGCTTCGCTTCCCGACAGTGGCCCCTGGCCTGTTGCTCGGTGGTGGTTCTGGCGGCAGGAACAGGGCGCATGTGTCTTTGAAGAAACGAGGGGGACGTGGAGCCCACCTGGTTTGCCGCGAGGTGAGTGGAGCTTGGTGGACTTGCTTCTTTACTGGATTTGTTTGCCGGGAACAGATATGGGCCGGGACCCGGAAGTCCGGATGAATGTGGCGGATATGTGCCAGGACGGGGGCCCGGGTCGAAATATGGAGGAATAGGGACGACCTCTCCGAACTTGCATTCGTGAAGGCGGGTAACCGCGCCCCGTCTGATTGTGAAAATGTTGAGGAAGTCGCGGTGGTTCGCGAGGAGATGTGGGGCCTCCTGGGATTGCCGGTGGCCAAAAGGCGAAAAATGTTGCCCTTGAC
Source organism: Oryza meyeriana var. granulata (assembly GCA_003991445.1). Classification (NCBI taxonomy): domain Eukaryota; kingdom Viridiplantae; phylum Streptophyta; class Magnoliopsida; order Poales; family Poaceae; genus Oryza; species Oryza meyeriana. The sequence continues at coordinate 76,638 of RYFJ01001409.1, forward strand.
AGCGCCGTTGTCCTGGCGCCACTTCCTGGAGCTGCGCGGACCCTGGAGGACGGGGGCGCCGTCGCGGTTACTGCATGTGTGGTAGTGAGCTGGAGGCCGCGCCGGCCGTGCTGGAGCGGCCGTCGTGGAACTGGCTGATGTTTCTGCTGCCGAAGAAGAGAGGAATGCCAGGGCCCAGACGTCTTCCGCGAGGAGGGAGCAGGCCCTGGTAGTTTTCACTGCTCGGCGAACAGGAGCAGCGCGCGGACGCGCAATGCTCCACTCTGCGCTAGAGCAGATGGCGGTCACCGCCGGCCAAGTGCAGGCGGCAGCCCGTCGGGAGCAGCGGAAGTCCGCCCCGGTCCGGGAGGATCTTCGAGAGCGGACGGGCAGAGATCACGATGGTGATGCAGCTGCTCACCGCCCGCATAGTCGCCACCGGGACCTTCGTGGCGACCCGGCGATCGGACCGTCCTCCCACAGATCGGACCGTTCGAATCCAGATGATCCGTAGAAGGCCGGCTGGCGATGGAGGGCACGGCGTTTGACTGAAGGGCGCCGCCAAATCCGACGCCAACGAGTCCTCCCGCGCTCAGTCCAAGATGGAGGCGCGGGAGAAGAAAACATCTTTCCGGAAAGGTCACGTCCAGACCCGAGAGGCCGGGCTCGTGGTCCGGAAGCGTGAGATCCTTGCATGCGAGCCGGCGGTGGAGGCCGCAGAGTCCTGGTCGGTGGAGATGGAGCGGGAGGCCGAGGCCTCCCGGGAGCGCACGGCCGACTTCGAGGCCGTGGCTGACGCCACAGCCACGGTGGCGGGGTTCTTCGAGCGGGGGGAGCGCTTCGAGGATCCGGGGACCGACGAGTCCGATGAAGACGCCAGTCCCCTTCCGACATCGCCCGGGGTCCGGTCCTATGGAGACGAGCGACCTCCCCTCGTGCGACGACATCTCCGAGCCTCCGTCGTGCTTGCGCTCCGATTTTGCCTGTCTTATACGAAGAGAGACATTTGTATATGTACATAATGATGTTGACATTTTCGTACCTTTGCTTATTGTGTTGCTCCGGGAGTTGTTTTTGATTTGGGGCCCCGTGTCCGGGAGCGCCGAGTACCGCGCGTCATCCGACAGCGAGATCCAGCAGCTGCGAACAGCCGTTGGGCCTAAGGCCCCTACCGGGCCCGGGTGCAGCCGCCTGCCTGGGAGCTCGGTCCCCAGGGGCAGCGAACGCGACGGTTGAAGGCCCCGGGAACCCGGTCCCCGGGGGTGCGAGCAATCCGGACGCGAGCCTTGTGGAGCGACGAAGTCGGTAGGTTTGGCCCCTTCCGTCTTCTGGATCCGGGGGCCTTCGTGTCCCCGGCACGTTGCCAGGGAGCACAGCGAGGCCACGAGTAGGCTTTTGACTCACTGGGCCTCTCGGGATCTGACCCTGACGGCGGGGGGTTGCCAAGCAGCGAAGCAACCGGCGCTCGGCGCGGCCGGGAGGAGCTGGCCAGGTCGGGCACCGCAGCCCGCCCCGGGAACCTAGGCTGGCCATACAAACGGGGGAAGAACGCAAATTATGCAATATGTAAAGTTGGATGAGGTTACGTATCTGGAAGTTGCAAAGGGCGGTACGGCCCTGCGAGCACTATCCCGGGGCCGGAGCGTTTCTCGCCCCTGGGGACGCCGAGTATCGGGCCGACCCGCCGTGATCCGCCGTAGCACCCAGGTCCCCGAGAGCCCGGCACCAAGGGGCGCGGGTGACCAAGTGCGAGCCTTGCTGAATCGGTTAAATCCATAGGCTTGACCTCTCCTGTCTAAAACCTGCCAGGAATTGGTCTAATCTGCACACGACGAACTGTGAGAGTATCTGGCTCGTTCCCTTGTCCGTTCCGTGCTACGAACGGTGGCGTCGATCACCTCCTGAAGACGTCCTCGCAGTCGCGACCGTCGGAGGAAAGATCACACAGAAGCATTTCACCCCCTACCTCCGGAAAGAATCGAGCCCGAAGCTAACCAGACAGGACACCGGAGCCGCAGGGACCCGGGGTGCTACCCGGAGGGCGCCATTAGGTCCTCACGAGCTCGACAATGCCCTGGACCTAGCACGTCGGGATACCGTTACTCGTCGGTAGGGAACTGATGATAATGCGCGAACCCCAACCGTCGCACGGGCGCGGCCCGGATATGCCCCCAGGGGATGAGACTGCCATGAACGCAACACACAGAAAAAGACGAAAAGGACGGCACCGGGAAGGACATTAAAAAAGCTGTTTATATGAAGTGTATACACATGGGGCCCCTGGCCAGCGTTGAGTTTTGGAGGAAACCGACGCTGGCCCGAGCTCCCCGGAACTTACAGGATATGTTTATGGATAAACTTGCGAAGGTGCTCGATGTTCCAGGGATTGGGGAGCAGGGTCCATCCTCCTGGCCAGCCTTACCGAGCCGGTCGGGAGGACCGATCACCAGGAAGGGGCCTTCCCACATGGGGGAAAGTTTATTCTTTCCGGCACGTGTGAGAACACGACGGAGGACTAGGTCCCCGACCTGGAGTGATCGGGCCCGAACTTTACGCTGGGGATAGCGCTTAAGGCTCTGCTGGTAACGGGCGAATCGGAGCGAGGTGCGCCGTCTTCGTTCCTCGAGGAAGTCGAGGGTGTCCAGCTGCATGTTGTCGTGGTCGACGTCGTCGCTGTAGCGCTGTACCCGGGGGGAGCCGAAGGAGAGTTCTGATGGCAGGACAGCTCGGCCCCCGTACACCAGGAGAAAGGGCTCCCGGTCGCCCGGCTTGGCGTGGTACGATTCGCCCACAGGACCGCTGGGAGCTCATCGATCTATTTGACGCCGTGTTTCTTGTGGTCGTTGTAGGACTTGTCTTTGGAGGCCCCGCAGGATCTCGACGTTCGGTCGCTCAGCCCGCCCATTGCTGGCAGGGTGGGCGGGGGAAGCAAAGCAGAGCTTGATGCTGACGTCGGAGCAGTACTCGCCAAAGAGCTCACTAGTAAACTGCGTGCCGTTGTCGGTGATGATGCGATTGGGGATTCCGAAGCGGCTGGTGATTCCCCGGATGAACTTGAGCGCTGAATGCTTGTCGATGTCGATTATGGGGAACGCCTCCAGCCATTTCGTGAACTTGTCAATGGCGACATACAGATGCCGATAACCCCCGACTGCCCGGGGGAAGGGGCCGAGGATATCGAGCCCCCAGACCGCAAAAGGCCAAGACAGGGGGATTACCTGGAGTGCTTGTGCCGGCTGGTGGCTCTGCTTGGCTTGAAACTGGCACGCGCGGCAGCGCTGGACGAGGTCGAACGCGTCCTGCAAGGCCAGTAGGCCAATAAAATCCTTGCCGGAAGCCTTACGACCAGGGATGAAACGCGGCGTGACTGCCACATTCCCCTTGTGGATGTCGGCAAGGATCTCGACACGGAGTCGCGCGGAATGCACTTGAGCAGGAGCCATTGGCTCCACGCTTGTAGAGGTCCTTCTACCATGACGTAGCGCTTAGACAACATGGCGATCTTTCAGCTTCCGCATCATCTTGGGGAGATGCGCTCAGAGTAGATAGGCCCGGATTCCTTGCATCCAGGAAGGTGCGCTGGACACGGCCGCGAGGAGCGGATCCTGAGGCAGGGAGCGTATCCGGCTTGGACCTGCAGGCTCGGGGGGCGGCCCCCAAGGTCCCGGGTGAGCGCGCCGAGGGGGCCTCGAGGGCTTCCTGGAAAACTCCCGAGGGAACCGGCGCCCGCGAGGAAGCGAGCCTTGAGAGTTCGTCGGTGGCGAGGTTATGACTGTGAGGGACGTGGCGTAGCCTGAGGTCGTCGAAGTGGCGCTCGAGCCTCCGCACTTCGTCTACATACGCTGCCAGTTGGGGGTCCAAAGTCTGGTACTCCCTGGACACCTGGTTGATGACGACTCGGAGTCGCTTGCGCGCCAACCGTCGCACCCGAGGGCGATCGCGGCCCGGAGGCCGGTGAGAAGGCCCTCGTACTGGCCATGTTGTTGGTGGCTCCGAAGTTGAGGTGGACGACGAAGCAAACTCTCCCGCGTGGTGACACAAGGACAACCCCGGCCCCGGCGCTGGGGCTGGAAGCCCGCCTGGCGCAGGAGCCGTCGAAATTCATTGTCCAGCAGAGATGTAGTTCAGGGGCTAGCTCGGGGGCCGGGGATCCGGCGTCGAGCACAGGATCCGGCTCGGGCCCCGGCGTCCATTCTGCTAGGAAATCTGCCAGGACTTGGCTTTTGATGGCATGGCGTGCCTGAAAATGGAGGTCGAACTCAGCGAGCTCGACCGCCCACTTGGCAACGCGGCCTGTCCCCTCCCGGTTATGCAGTATCTGCCCGAGGGGGAAGGATGTGACCACCGACACCTTGTGCGCCTGGAAGTAGTGGCGAAGCTTTCTAGACGCGATGAGGACCGCGTAGAGCATCTTCTGCGCCTGGGGATAGCGTGACTTGGCGTCACGGAGTACCTCGCTGATGAAGTACACTGGCTTCTGTTGCGTGTTCCCCGATCTTGGCCCGACAGGGGCCGGTGGCGCGGGCTCGACTCCCCCGGAAGGGAGCGAGCTCTCGCAGCCGGGAGAACATGTAGACCCGAGGCCCGGGGGCCCCGGCTGGAATGCGGTTTGGTATGTGCGGGGATCCGGGGGCCCGGGCATGGATACGGAATGTGTCGGGACGACTTCCCCAGACCTGCTCTCGGCAAGGCGATGCTGTCCGGGTACTTGCGCCCCGTCTGGTTGTGATAATGTGGAGGTTATTCCGGGGGCCGCTTTCCTAGGCCTGCACTCGCCTTGGCGAGGCTGCTCTGGTTCAGGCTCCGTGGTGTCGGGCCCGAGGAGCGGATTCCGGGACATGGTCTCGGGAACCTGTGCCCCGGCTCGAATATGTGCCCGGGACCCGGGGGCCCCGGACTGAAATGTAGTTTGATATGTGCCGGGATCCGATGGCCTGGGCTTGGATGTGGGATGTACCGGGGCGACTTCCCCAGACCTGCTCTCGCCAAGGCGATGCGGTCCGGGTACTTGCGCCCCGTCTGGTAAGGGGCGCTCGACGACGAGCGCCGCGCTCACCACCTGCGGGGTTGCCGCGATGCAGAGCAACAAGGGCTCCTTTGGTGCCGGCGCCACGAGGACAGGGGGCGTAGTCAGGTACCTCTTGAGCTCATCAAGGGCTTGTTCGGCCTCGCCGGTCCAGGTGAACTGCCCGGTTTTCTTAAGAAGTTTGAACAGGGGGAGGGCGCGCTCCCCAAGCCTGGAGATGAAGCGACCTAGCGCGGCCACGCATCCGGTCAGCTTCTGGGCCTCCCGAAGCCTCGTCGGGGGATGCATGCGGTCGATTGCTGCTATCTTCTCCGGGTTCGCCTCAATGCCGCGGCTCGACACGAGGAACCCGAGGAGCTTGCCGGCCGGGACCCCGAAGACACACTTGTCCGGGTTCAGCTTCATCCTTGTGCACCGAAGGTTGCTGAACGTCTCAGCCAGGTCATGGAGCAGAGTGGCACGGTCGCGTGACTTCAGGACCAAATCGTCGACGTAGGCCTCCATATTGTGACCTAGTTGCGATTCAAATGTCACACGGACAGCACGCTGGAATGTTGAACAAGCATTTTTCAACCCAAAAGGCATGCACATATAACAAAAGGCCCCCTGGGGGGTAATGAAAGAGGTTTTTTCCTCATCCTCCTCTGCCATGTGGATCTGATGGTATCCTGCATAAGCATCAAGAAAACACAAGAGGTCGCACCCCGCGGTGGAGTCGACTATCTGGTCTATGCGAGGCAGAGGGAATGGATCTTTGGGGCAAGCCTTATTGAGGTCGGTGTAGTCTATGCACATTTGTAGCTTCCCGTTGGAATTGGGGACGACGACTGGGTTGGCCAGCCACTCCGGGTGGACGACTTCGCGGATGAAGCCAGCAGCGAGAAGTTTGTCGATCTCCTCGCGGACGAAGGCTTGGCGTTCGGGGGCCTGTCGCCGTACCTTCTGCCGAACAGGGCGCGAGCCCGGACAGACGGCCAAGCGGTGCTCAATCACCCGCCTGGGGACCCCGGGCATGTCCGACGGCTGCCAGGCGGAGACATCGGAGTTTGCCCGGAGGAAGGCGACGAGCGCGCTTTCCTATTTGTCGGCAAGCGAACCGCCAATCTTGACGGTCCGTGATGGGTCGTCGCCGAGGACGACCTCCTTGACCAGCTCCGCGTCGGTGGCGACGATGCGCGGCTTGGGGGCACGGAGCAGCGAGGACCCCATGCCGTCCGCGGCGTTGGGAGCGGCTGGGGCGATGTCGGCGGCGCGCTGCTCGGCGCACGAGAGGGCCGCCTTCATGTCCCCGAGGACTGTAATCTGGCCCGAGGGACCCGGAAGCTTCATGGTTAGGTACGCGTAGTGCGTAACCGCCATGAACTTCACCAATGCGGGGCGCCCGAAGACCGCGTTGTACGGGAGGTTGCACTCGGCGACGTCAAAGACGATGCGCTCGGTGCGGAAGTTGCCGCGGTCACCGAAGGTGACAGGCAACGACACTGGCCGAGGGCCAAGTGAGGCTTTCGTTATCCCAATGATGGGCAACGGAGGCGTGAGGTTCGTCCCGGGAGCCGTGATCTTCTCGTAGACCCCGGGGGAAATGATGTTGAGGGTGGCGCCACCGTCGACGAGGACGCGGCCCACCTTGATGTTGCATATAGTGGGGGAGACCGCCAGGGCGAGCTGCCCCTCCCCAGGTACCCGGGCTGGATGGTCCTTGAGGCCGAAGGTGATCGGAGTGTCCGACCACTTCAGTCTCCGGGACGCCGCTGGCCCCGGGGTCACGGCTAATAGCTCGCGCTTCATGGCCTTGAAGCCACGGCGCGAGGAGTGAGCGTGTGCCCCACCGTCGAGGGTGATGAGGACATTCTCGGGTTCTTGGAACTCGAGGGGCTGCTCCGAATCGAGAGCGGGCTTGGCTTGCTGCCGCTCCTGCTGGAACTTCTTGGTGCGCTCGGCCAAGTTCTGGACGGCGCGACACTCCGTGAGGTCGTGGCGGTCCGTCTCGTGGACGGAGCACCACTTCCGGCCCACAGCCGGTGGCGGTGGCGCACGCACGGCCTTCTGCCGCTTGCCGCCGTTGTCGTCTCGGCGGGCGGCGTCACCCCGGCGATCGCCCGTGGCCGCCAAGATGAAATTCTTGGCGGCCTCCGCGCCCTTTTGGCGCTTCCCCTTGTTCCGGCGGGATGCGGAACGCGAGGACTCGCCGTCTTCTCTAGGGCCCTGACCGGGGGCTTCAGGGCGCGGCTTGTTCCATGCCCGGGCCTCCTCCTTGCGGGCGCAGAGGTCGGCAAGACTGAACAGTTCGGCCGTGGTTTGGACGTCACGGGTGCCCAACTTCTCGACCATGCGCTGGTCGCGCACGCCCGAGCGAAACGTGTGGATAACCGCATGAGGGGGATGTGAGGGATGGTGTTGCGCACCTGGCTGAAGCGCTGCAAAAAGTGCCTCAGCGCCTCGCCCCTACTCTGACGTAGGGCGTGGAGGTCCGCTTCGGTCCCAGGGCGCGGGAAGGTGCCCTGGAAGTTTGCCACGAATTGGTGGCAAAGGTTCTCCCACGAGTAGATGGACCCCTCGGGGAGGTTCATCATCCAGGAGCGAGCCTGGGCCTTGAGGGCGACGGGGAAGTAGTTCGCCATCACCATCTCATCTCCGCCCGCCGCCTGGATGGCGGTGGTGTATATATAGAAGAACTCCGTGGGGTCAACGGAGCCGTCGTATTTTCTCTGGCAGGTTGGGCTAGAACTTGGCCGGCCAGCGCACCTGCCGGAGGCCCGGGGAGAAGGCCAAGCAACCCGAGGCGCCGTAGTGGGCAGGCTCGGGCGATGGACGACGGCTTTCCGTCAGCGGGTTGGAGCTGGAGGCCTGGGCCTCGGGGCGCCTGGCGGCATCCGCGCGCCGCTCGCGCTGCCACTCCAAAGTGACCCCGGCGTCCTCAAGGGTCTGCAACCGGTTCAGCCGATTGCGGAGGTCGCCCGAGCCCTTCTTGGTCCCGGGCGCGATGTGAGGCGCCGCGTCTTGGGCTCGACTCTAGTTCGGGGCGGTGGGCCAGCTCGCGCTAGAAGCCGCGCGGTCAGTGCTCCCGGCCCCTGCATAGCCGTCGGCGACGACCCGACGATGGGCCGCGCCTACTAGGTCAGCGACCTCGTTCAGCCACCGCCGCTCTCGGCCTCCGCCTCGGTAAAGCCGGGGGGTGGCCAGGAGGGCTTGTGCCACGGAGGGCTCCCTGTGGCGTCGCCGACTAGAAGTTGAGGCCACGGCGCGCCGTGGGGCGGCGTGCCCGCTCGCACCTCATAGATGAAGCCGCGGCAGACCCGGCGGGGCACTTGCCGGCCCCCTCCGCAAGGGAAGGGGCCGAAGCCGCGGAACCTGATCG